>CM019714.1:11631817-11726817 GCA_009760885.1 Achatina immaculata | reverse complement strand
TGCAAATGAATGAATGAATTATTATTATTGTTATTCTTGAAAAAGGTAAGGGATTCCAGTAATAGTACTAATTTTTAGTTATATTTTAATTATTTTTCCTCACTTCATTTCTGATAGGGGTTACAACTAGTTTCTTATATTGCTAACACATGCTAAGAGCGCCTTTCTACAACCCACAGATCGCCTTCTCCATCAAACTCCAGAGAAAACCCATGTACTACGTAACCACCATTTTGATCCCGGTTATCGTCACCTCGATCCTGTGCATCGTTGTGTTCCTGCTTCCGGTGGAGTCTGGGGAGAGGGTGGGCTACTCCCTGACAATCCTGCTCACGTACACTGTCATGCTGACCCTGGTTGCAAGTTACATGCCGCCCACGAGCAAACATACGTCGGTTCTTGGTGAGTGCATGTTCCCCGAGGCAGGTGTCGTGTGCCTTTTATTCCAGCAGTTTAGTGTGATAGTTGTGAAGTCCTGTGTCCTGTGTAGATCTATAAATATCACTATGATGTTTTTTTAATGTATTGTGTAGATCTATAAATATCGTTGTGATATTTTTTTATGTCCTGTGTAGATCTATAAATATCACTATGATGTTTTTTATGTATTGTGTAGATCTATAAATATCACTATGATGTTTTTTATGTATTGTGTAGATCTATAAATATCAGTATGATGTTTTTTATGTATTGTGTAGATCTATAAATATTACTATGATGTTTTTTATGTATTGTATAGATCTATAAATATCGTTGTGATGTTTCTGATGTGTATAGATCTATAAATATCGCTGTGAAGTTTTTGATGCCCTGTGAAGATCTATAATTATCATTGTGATGTTTTTGATGTCCTGTACAGATCTATAGTTATCATTGCAATATTTTTGCTGTCCTGTGCAGATCTATAATGATAGCTGCAATGTTTTTGATCATCTGTGCAGTTCTGCTCTTTTCTTGGTGATTTTTTTCCTTTCTTTTGGAAGATGTTTGTAGTTCTGTACTGGCAATTGTGATATTTCTGATAATCTGTGTAGTTTTGTACTGATATCTATGATGTTCTTGATAATCTATATAGTTTTATACTGATTGCTGTGATGTTCTTGATAATCTGTATAGTTTTGTACTTATCACTGTGATATTTCTGATAATCTGTGTAGTTTTGTACTGATATCCGTGATGCTCTTGATAATCTATATAGTTTTGTACTGATCACTGTTATATTTCTGATAATCTGTGTAGTTTTGTACAGATCGTTGTGATATTTCTGATAATCTGTGTACTTTTGTACAGATCGTTGTGATGTTTCTGATAATCTGTGTAGTTGTGTACTGATATATGCGATGTTTTTGATAATCTGTGTAGTTTTGTACTGATCGCAGTGATATTTTTGATAATCTGTGTAGTTTTGTACTGATCACAGTGATATTTCTGATAATCAGTGCAGTTTTGTACTGATTGCTATGATATGTTTGCTACTCGGTGTAGTTTTGTACTGAACACTGTGATGTACTTGATAATCTGTGTAGTTCTACACTAGTAGTGATGAGATATTAAAAATAATCTGTGTCAACAAATGTTTTGAATACAGGAGACACGAATCACCTTGTTTTCACTAGACTCAGTTCATGTCTAGAAGGCATTAGATTTGCCACTCGACCTCACATTTGCCTGGTAGGATTTGAATGAGCCATAACTGACAGACTTTACCTCGTGTTTTGGGCTTTCGTCATGTTCGTGCACATTTCATTTCTTTCCTTCGTTTTAACACGCCAGACAACGCATTGATGTTAATATTTACTGCATGATATCTGTGACAACAGCTGACAGTTTTACGCATCCCTAATATAACACTAGTGATGAGCATCCCTAATATAACACTAGTGATGAGCATCCCTAATATAACACTAGTGATGAGCATCCCTAATATAACACTAGTGATGAGCATCCCTAATATAACACTAGTGATGAGCATCCCTAATATAACACTAGTGATGAGCATCCCTAATATAACACTAGTGATGAGCATCCCTAATATAACACTAGTGATGAGCATCCCTAATATAACACTAGTGATGAGCATCCATATATAACACTAGTGATGAGCATCCATAATATAACACTAATGATGAGCATCCCTAATATAACACTAGTGATGAGCATCCATAATATAACACGAGTAATGAGCATTTCTAATATAACACTAGTGATGAGCAACACTAACGTAACACCAGTGATGAGCATTCCTAATATAACACTAGTGATGAGCAACACTAACGTAACACCAGTGATGAGCATTCCTAATATAACACTAGTGATGAGCAACACTAACGTAACACCAGTGATGAGCATTCCTAATATAACACTAGTGATGAGCATCCTTAATATAACACGAGTGATGAGCATTCCTAATATAACACTAGTGATGAGGATCCCTAATATAACACTAGTGATGAGCAACACTAACGTAACACCAGTGATGAGCATTCCTAATATAACACTAGTGATGAGCATTCCTAATATAACACTAGTGATGAGCAACACTAACGTAACACCAGTGATGAGCATTCCTAATATAACACTAGTGATGAGGATCCCTAATATATCACCAATGATGAGCATCCCTAATATAACACTAGTGGTGAGCATCCCTAATATAACACCAATGATGAGCATTCCTAATATAACACTGGTGATGAGGATCCCTAATATAACACCAGTGATGAGCATCCCTAATATAACACCGGTGATGAACATCCCTAATAAACACTAGTGATGAGCATCCCTAATATAACACTAGTGATGAGCATCCATAATATAACACTAGTGATGAGCATCCCTAATATAACACTAGTGATGAGCATCCCTAATATAACACTGGTGATGAGCATCCCTAATATAACACTAGTGATGAGCATCCCTAATATAACACTAGTGATGAGCATCCATATATAACACTAGTGATGAGCATCCATAATATAACACTAATGATGAGCATCCCTAATATACACTAGTGATGAGCATCCTAATATAACACGAGTAATGAGCATTTCTAATATAACACTAGTGATGAGCAACACTAACGTAACACCAGTGATGAGCATTCCTAATATAACACTAGTGATGAGCAACACTAACGTAACACCAGTGATGAGCATTCCTAATATAACACTAGTGATGAGCAACACTAACGTAACACCAGTGATGAGCATTCCTAATATAACACTAGTGATGAGCATCCTTAATATATCACCAATGGTGAGCAACACTAACGTAACACGAGTGATGAGCATTCCTAATATAACACTAGTGATGAGGATCCCTAATATAACACTAGTGATGAGCAACACTAACGTAACACCAGTGATGAGCATTCCTAATATAACACTAGTGATGAGCATTCCTAATATAACACTAGTGATGAGCAACACTAACGTAACACCAGTGATGAGCATTCCTAATATAACACTAGTGATGAGCATCCCTAATATAACACCAATGATGAGCATCCCTAATATAACACTAGTGATGAGCATCCCTAATATAACACTAGTGATGAGCATTCCTAATATAACACTGGTGATGAGGATCCCTAATATAACACCAGTGATGAGCATCCCTAATATAACACCGGTGATGAACATCCCTAATATAACACCAGTGATGAGCATCCCTAATATAACACTAGTGATGAGGATGCCTAATATAACACCAGCGATGAACATCACTGACATAACACTTTTGATGAGTATCACTAATACAACCTCAGTGCTAAGTATGGCTAAAATGACCATATAAAATGACCTGTCCTGTTTCAGGCGTGTACCTGACTATCATCCTCTTCATCGGCGTCCTGACCACCCTGGTCACCGTGGTGGTGCTGCACCTCCACCACCACCCGCACAGGGAGGGTGTCCCCCCTTGGCTGCAGGCCTTGACCAGGTGCTGCATGGTGCCCATCTCAGGCTGGCGGCCATCGAAGTCGGCTTTGGTGGGTGACATCACGGAGGGCGGCCCCGACAGCCCACCCAAGCCCACACGGAACTTAATCAAGGTTTACTCCGCTCCCAGGGCCAACAAAGTCGACGTCCATCACAGCTCCGAGAGAAAGAGCGTGAACCCTACGGCCAGGGTTGGTAGCTTGAAGCAGTACAGCGACTACATCAGCGCGTTAGATGGCAGCAATGAAGTGAGATACGAGAACCCGAAGCGAAAGATGAGCCTAGATAACGACGCAGACGACCAGCACCATAACTTTACCTGGCGGGAAGTGGCGGCCATCCTTGACAAGGTGTGCATGAGGATTCTGGGAGGTTCCGTTGTGGCCTTGACCATCGTGGTATTGCTGACCATGGTTGTTGGAGGGTATGCCGCCATATTTTAACAATAAATGTTATGTAATAAATGTTATGTATTAAATGCCCTAGGAGGTCTAAAACTGTGCTCTCTTGTATTAAATGATATTCCACACTTTTTATTTTGTTGTTCGCGAAAGTAGTAGCCTAAAGCATTGAAGCATTTTGTTAGTCTCTTATATTGAAACACTGCTCAAAGTACAGCATTAGGAAGCAAAATTCTACTTTGATAAGTTGTTTATTCAAGGATTTTTTTAAACTTGAAATTAAAAGACGCTTTTCATTGAAATCAAAGAAAAAGAAATTGAGAAGTAAGATTTCTGTCAAGAATATACGTGGCTTGAAATAAGAAAAGAAGTAGGGACGAAAATATTACAGAAAATAGAACTCCATTATAATAAACCCCAGTACCCGAAAACCTCTACGCACATGTTTAGCCAGTAGACTGTATTTAACGCCAGGCCCCGTGGGGGGGGGGGGGGGGTAAAAGGACAAGCTGTCCGACAGAGAAGTGTATGATGCAATTTTCCAAAAAACAAAAAAAAGTAAAGATAAGACAAGAGGGCCATAAGCAAACGCTAAAGCCAACACTTTTCAATGGTCATATTTGCGGGCATCAATCATTTGGAATGATGTAAACCTGACAGGTCAAATGACTGTCAAAACTGACAGCTACAGCACGTATGTCTGTTTCCACGTGTCCGTTGGGGGACGTTCTGAAGTTGAGGGATTAATGGCCGCTTGTCTGGAGCAGAACCACTTGGGTCAAGCTAGGTATTTTTTTTCAGTTTGCTCTCTTGACAGAGAAAGAAACCCAGGACCTTAGTGTGTCTGGAGCCCATGTCTACGGGGCTTGAAGCCGGGGTTCAGTGTACACGGCCACGCCGCAAAATGAGATCAAATGTTCGTTTTTAGAGGAAAAAAATACGTTTTGTTCAAAAGTGTCTAGACTAAATAGCCTGCAAGTTGAGAACCCGTAGTCTAGACCTCTTTGACCAGAGAACTCACAAGTTGAGAACCCGTGATCTAGACCTCTTAGACCAGAGAACTCATAAGTTGAGAACCCGTGATCTAGACCTCTTTGACCAGAGAACCCACAAGTTGAGAACCCGTGATCTAGACCTCTTAGACCAGAGGACTCACAAGTTGAGAACTCGTAGAATAGACCTCTTAGACCAGAGAACTCATAAATTGAGAACTCGTAGAATAGACCTCTTAGACCAGAGAACTCACAAGTTGAGAACTCGTAGAACAGACCTCATAGATAAGAGAACTCACAAGTTGAGAACTCATAGAATAGACCTCTTAGACCAGAGAACCCACGAGTTGAGAACTCATAGAATAGACCTCTTAGACTAGAGAACCCACAAGTTGAGAATCCGTAGTCTATACCTCATAGACCAGAGAACTCACAAGTTGAGAACTCATAGCATAGACCTCTTAGACCAGAGAGCCCATAAGTTGAGAACCCATAGTCTAGACCTCTTAGACTAGAGAACTCACAAGTTGAGAACCCCCGGTCTAGACTTCCTATATGCAAAGATCGGTTATTCTAAACGGAAAAAAAAACCTTTACTGTGTGACAAGGAAACATGATATAACTTCAGTTGTTTCCCCTAACGAAGACTGCGGGTCCAGTTTGTGGCCTTCTCTGATCTGCCCAAAAATTGTGACGGATTACCCATTAGGCTGAAGAGGCTTAAGTTATGGGCCCGAGATGGCACGGGGCCCAGCGTCAGTGGTAAAAAAAAACTCCGCTAAAAATATAGATTATGATGTGACAATCGTTTGTAACTATTATTGCTGTACTAGTTACGTTCATCAGTTGTGTTTGGGCTGTGTAATATAGAACCATATAGTTATAGTAGAAATCACAACTAGAGGAGTATCAGGGCTTATATCAGGAGATACACGGTGTAGGTTGAGGTTGGGAGGGGGTGCCTTTACAAAGTTCAGCCTAGGGACTTGGGTAGTGTCTAATCCGCCACTGGCCAGAAACGATTCTAAACAGGGGATAGTAGTTAGCAGGACCCGCTACTTTCACTTCTTCTAGCCCAATTACCTTCTTTAGTGAGAACAATAAACTGGACATAATCGAATACGTGGCAGGCTGCAAGGCGCGACAAGTTTAATATAAAACAGACGTTATATGCTGCTTCCGCTTTTACGTTCATGAGCGTTCCTCATATTCGGCGTTTGTTTCACTCTTTCGACATTTTTCACCGTAACAGCCCAGTCTCGGTATCAAAGAGGCCTCCGTGAGGTTCTTTTGACTGTTCTGTAAAAGCAGATCAAGTGCATTTTCTTTTTTTTTTTTTTTCAAATGCAGTTCACTCGTGCAGTCCATAGACCAGCTGCAACGTTTAAAACCTACATAGTATTTCTACGAAGGGCTGTCACGGGGGTTTAAATGTCTTAGTGATACACAGCTGTGGCACATACAAAGTAAAGTATTTTGGAAAGGTTTCATTATTTTAGGCTTGCGTTAAATTTTAGTCTACTGAACATCTACGCTTGCACGAAAGTTTTATGTTATGAATCGTCACAGAGGTTATGGTTTATAGGAAACTAACGCAATGCTTATTTTTAGCATTTATGGCAGTTTAAAATTACGAACTTCCGGCTGTGAAACAAATATGTATGTCTCCGTTTTTAAAAACACTTTTACAGCGTCATATTAACGACTCAAGGTATTTTAATAATTAAATTTAGTTGAGATGTGTAGGAGAGAGTTAAAGAAAATATAAAAGTTGTTAAGATGTTTGAGACAGCGTTAAAGAAAATATAAAAGTTTTTACGCTGAATGTAAGCCAAAGATGACAATATTTCAAGCTAAGCAACGTGTACACTGTGCGAGTGTATTCATTTTACTTTATTGTGGATTTTCAGGATTCGATCTACGAGCATTTAATATCTGATGGCGTAATCATGTTACCAGAGATTGCAGGCATTCATTCACTACAAGCCATGTCCGACAGCGTTGACAATCATGCCCCCCCCCCACCCCATCTTGTGTGAACTCTGCTGTTGTTCATGATCAGTGTAAAAACTAGGGGAAAAAAGGTAGGAACAGCTTTATTACTTAATGAGCACACATTTGTGACATTTCGGCGTGAACCTTAGTCATAAAAAAACACACACAGCCAGGACGAAGAAACAGAGAAATAAGATAAACATAAATGCTGTGTAAAAAATAGGAACGGCAAAAAATTAGAATAAAATAAAATGAACAGTTTTTTTGTTGTTGTATAATTAAGGCTCACGCCGAAACGTCACAGGTGTGTACTCATTAAGTAATAAAGCTGTTCTAGTTTTTTTCCTAGTTTATACATTTTGTTATCACAGTTTTACTGTAGCGGCCCCGTGTATAGTTATATACCTAGTTTTATATACTTATACACTAATTATTCGTGTGTTACCAATCAGTGTAACTGCTTTTATCTTTCCATGCTACTCGGTCACCTGCATACGGGCACGTGAAAGGGAAATAACAATGAAAAAGGCGATATTCCATTGTTCGGCGATTTTCGCTTTTCGGTCGAGGTCTGGAATAATCGGCCATGGGAGCAAGTCTCTCTAGAATATACATTCTGTTACAATAAATAGAATATTACATATAAATATAATAATACACTCTGTTACAATAAACAGAATATTACATATAAATATAATAATACACTCTGTTACAATAAATAGAATATTACATATAAATATAATAATACACTCTGTTACAATAAACAGAATATTACATATAAATATAATAATACACTCTGTTACAATAAACAGAATATTACATATAAATATAATAATACACTCTGTTACAATAAATAGAATATTATATATAAATATAACAATACACTCTGTTACAATAAATAGAATATTACATATAAATATAATAATACACTCTGTTACAATAAATAGAATATTATATATAAATATAATAATACATTCTGTAGTAAATAGAAAATATGGGCACTAACACCATATCCCTATGTGCCTCTAAGGCATGGCAGGGTTACCTTTACTTACTTTACTTTACAATAAATAGAATATTCATTCATTCATTCGCATGTTCCTTGCAGAACTTTGCCTCCTTAACAGCACTCCTGTAGTCCTCCTGGTTGTAAGCAAGATGCCCTGCTGCTGATGCATCCATTTGCAGATCATCAACAATATCTTGCAGCCATCTTCGCCTTTGTCTTCCTCTCTTTCTTTTTCTCATTATGTGCCCTTCAAAGACTGTCTTCTCTAGATTATCATGACATTTAATATGTCCAAAATATTTAAGTTTTCTTTGTTTAATCCTCTTTACTAGGCAACCTTCTTCAGTATTAAGTTAAATAGAATATTGCACATAAATATAATAATACATTCTGGTACAATAAATATACTGTTAAAAAATACGATGTTGTGATTTAAACTGATGTTTGCTAATCAGACAAAGACAAATTGCCTGGAACGTTTACTTCGACATCAGCTTCACGTGCTGACCTGAATTGTACTCAGCAGATGATTCATGAGCACAGAAAAGCGACACTAGTCAAAACAGCATTTTTGACAATAACTCATGACAGGTTCACAAAAATCCCCATGAAACTTAATGAACACAAAACTCACCGACCATGTTATTGAATGCCTATGAAAGATTGACGCTCCTCGAGTCAATTCATTTGAAAATTCAACGCGCAAGTATGGCTTATCTCACTACAGAACAACGACTCGTCATCATTGGACGTTTACAGACTTGAAAATCACATAGTGTAGTGGCCAGACAATTTAATTGCTTAGAAGTACAATTTGTCGCCTTTGGAAACGATTTCAAGAAACTGGCTCAGTTGCAAACCGGCCGCGCAGTGGAAGACCCATAGTCACAACTCCTGCCGAAGACCGTTTCATACAGCTTCGTCACCCCAGGAATAGATTTGAATCTGCGTCCTCAAAAGTCCAGTCAATGACACCAGCTCGTCGAATTTGAGATCAAACGGTCAGGAACCGGCTGCAGGACGCTGGTCTTTGGGCTAGAAGATCCTACATGGGTCCTGTTCTTATGGACCGCCATCACCGGCATCGCTAGAACCGACTGCAGTGGGCGAACCAACATCGTTAATGAACCGTTGCGAATGATTGGAGAAGGGTTTGGTTTAGTGATGAATCATTCTTTCTGCTCCAGCGACACGATAGACAGAGAAGTGTTTACCGCAGAGTCCACGAGCGCTACGCCCAGAACTCCGTGGATGAGGCTCCTCCACATGGTGGTGGAAGCATACTGGTGTGATGGACGATCATCTTGATGGGAAGAAGTGTCTTGGTGCAAATTGAAGGACGCATGAGTGCCCATCGATAAGTGGCTGAAATTCTTCGTCCTCACCCTCCTTCCACTTCTGGTTGCACCAGAGTCGATTTTTCAGCAGGATAACGCTCGACCTCAAGTGGCACAATTCACCACCCAGTTCCTCGGGGACAACAACATCCAGACCATTCCGTATCCACCCATGTCATCTGATATGAACCCAGTATAACACTTATGGGATAAACCCAACAGACAGGTCCGCCAGCGAGACGTGGCGCCAACCAATCTCCGACAGTTGTCTCTTGTACTGTGGGAAGAGTGGGCATCCATCCCACAACAACAGATCCAACGGCTAATCGGATCCATGTCAAGGAAATGTCGTTCTCTGATACAGGCCAGAGGAGGCCATTCACCTTACTGAAACGGAGGCCTCAGTCACAAAGAATAAAAGTCCAAACCAAATTTAATGAACATAATTTTATTTTTAAAGTCTTTCTTCATGCCAAGATTGAAACATTAATTCCGTAAAATAAAATTTCGATACAAGTTTGAAATTTGGTGTCCATTACGACTACAGTAGTGTTGCGTTTCTTTTTTTTTTTTTGAACAGTATAGACTATTACATATAAATATAATAATACATTATATCACAATAAATAGAATATCACATATAAATATAATAATACATTCTACTGGAATAAATAGAACATTATATACAAATAGAATAATACATTCTATAACAAAGATTGCATAAAACGTCTCTGCTTCAGTTAACGTTCGAACTAGTCCGCAGATACACTATGGATTTTCAGCTGTTGTTTTGTTTCGTTGATTTCTTTAGTAACAGTTTTGCATATTTTGCTTTAATTTTAATATTTCGTAAGTGATGCGTAATTGGCGAACTACTTTGTCAGCCCTATGTGACGTTTAACGAAGGATATAAGATATAAGATAAGAAGTGATGCGTAGCTATCCTCAGTGTTGATCGGTCTTACTATCTGCAGCGGTGCCAGTGGCAGATTTAGGCGCTACATCGTCTAGGCTCCAGGAAAGGCTACGGTCGGGGAGGTCAGGGAAAATCATTTGATATAAATACAGATATTTATCTCATGTGACAATCATTTATAATAATTATGGCTATACTAACACGTTACATTATCAAAATGACAGTGATGCACTGCCTGTGTTTTGTCTGTGTAACACAAACTAATGTAGTACAGGGTCACAGCTAGAGGGGAACTGGGTCATATATCAGGAACTGAAAAGTATAGATCAGAGAGAGAGAGAGAGAGAGAGAGAGAGCGAGGCACTTTTATTAAATTTATAATAAGTGGTCCTTTCTAAGTTTTCCCTAAGGGTCTAGGTGATGGTTAAACATGACTGATTGTCGTATGTCTTGTTTGTTTTGGCTTCCAGTAGTGCTATTGAACGTTTATTCGTCCGATCATTTTTCTATGCTCAATATAATCCAATCCATGTTTTTTTAAAATATTTATTTACGTGTACCATGTACTATGTAGTGCCACGCATGTGGTTTTGAAAAGAATATTACAATTTCTTTATTTGTAAAATAACATTTTTGTGAGAATTTAAAAAAAAAAAAAAGAAGTTGGCCTGACTGTAAAATAATTGTTTAACCTTCTTTTTCTTCAGTCGTTGGTTACACGTGACAACGTAGACGTCGCTGATGGTGGTGGTGGGTGTTTTTTCCCTTCCGTGTTAGAAGAGCTCGAAAATCAGCAGTGGGAGTTCTACTTCCTGTCATGTCTGCGACGTTCATACATAAACATTGCTTTACCCGGGTGTGCAATACTTTGCTTCCATTGCTATTCAGAAATGGCTGACGGCTGCGTCTTTTCACACATTCTGGGAAAACTCCGAAATGCTTTTGCACGTTATGGGAAAAAAGACGTAAAGATGCTTTTGGCATGCTATCGGCAAAGAAGACATATAACTGCTTTGCCCATATACCTTGGAAAAAAAGACATGCAAATGTTTTCCCACACAATCTGGATAGAAAAGACGTGCAAATGTTTTCCAACACAATCTGGATAGAAAAGACGTGCAAATGTTTTCACATACAATCTGGATAGAAAAGACGTGCAAAAGTTTTCCCACACAATCTGGATAGAAAAGAAGCGGGAGTACATGTTTTCCCACACAATCTGGATAAAAAGAAGCGGGAGTACGTGTTTTCCCACACAATCTGGATAAAAAGAAGCGAGAGTACATGTTTTCCCACACAATCTGGATAAAAAGAAGCGAGAGTACGTGTTTTCCCACACTGTGTGCAGAAAATGTTGAAATGCGTTTCTGGTCAGAGTTACAAAACACAGCATAAACATTGCAGATTAAAGGACAGGTTGAAAATACAAATTATCACGTGTCATCAGACAAAGGTTCAGGAAAGTATCGCTAGAAACAGGTCTGCACGGAATCTAATAACTCAGTATCCATATTCCTTTATCATACTGTGTTCACATCAGATGAGACAAGTTCACCTTTCTTTATTCCGTCCTCGAGTGTATGCAGCCATGTTCATCCGTAGCAGTTAATTTATGCAGATAAACAAAGCCAGTATTAACACGCTTAGAAAACTACACTCCAATCACGAAAATTGTGTTGCTCAATAATTTGACTCTGGCTGCCACGAAAATTGTGTTCTATGGTGCAACCCTCACGTACATTTGTGTTTCTTGACACTGACCTCATGAACATTTATGTTTCTTGACACACTGACCTCACGAACATTCTGTTTCTGTTTATTGGCCTCACGAACATTGTGTTCCTTTAATTGGCCTCACGAACATTGTGTCTCTGTTTCACTAGCCTCACGAACATTGTGTCTCTGTTTCACTGACCTCACAAACATTGTTTCTCTGTTAAACTAATCTTGAACCAGCGTGCTGAACCTAACGCATTGTTAATGTTTTGTCGTCTGCTGATTACGGTTTTTTAACGAGTGCACATTATGTCTTAGCATAAATCTGTTTTACAGTTGCCATTCCAATAGCCGGTGCTTTTGATTAACCGGTTTGCGTTAATGTTACTTAGTGTTCTCTCCCCTTCCCACAAAAAAAGTATTGGCCTTTCACCCACCACCAGTCAATGTTTACTAAAACAGCGACCTATCACAGCATTTAACAACATTCGTTTTTGCTCTTTAATCAATATGACAATGCACATCTCACTTTTAATAGACCAGATTTGTATGAATTTGTATACTGTAATAGTTTAATATGATAAGCAGCGTCATGGAATTTTGGAATATAAAGTAGTGGTATGTTGGAATATAAAGTCATGGCATGTTGGGGGATAAAGTAGTGGTATGTTGCAGTATAAAGTCATGGCATGTTGGGGTATAAAGTAGTGGTATGTTGGGGTATAAAGTTATGGCATGTTGGGGTATAAAGTAGTGGTATGTTGGGGTATAAAGTCATGGCATGTTGGGGTATAAAGTAGTGGCATGTTGGAGTATAAAATCATGGCATGTTGGAGTATAAAGTCATGGCATGTTGGAGTATAAAGTCATGGCATGTTGGAGTATAAAGTCATGGCATGTTGGAATATAAAGTCATGGCATGTTGGAATATAAAGTCATGGCATGTTGGAGTATAAAGTCACGGCATGTTGGAGTATAAAATCACGGCATGTTGGAGTATAAAGTCATGGCATGTTGGAGTATAAAGTCATGGCATGTTGGAATATAAAGTCATGGCATGTTGGAGTATAAAGTCATGGCGTGTTGGCATATAAAGTCATGGCATGTTGGAATATAAAGTCATGGTATGTTGGAGTATAAAATCATTGTATGTTAGAGTATACAGTCATGGTATATTGGGGTATAAAGTCATAACATGTTGGAATATAAAGTCATGTCATGTTAGAGTAAAGTCATGGCATGTTAGAGTATAAAGTCAAGGTATGTTGGTGTATAAGAACATAAATAAACCTTGTACAGTATATTCTGACGTTCATCAAGTTCACACTAGGTTCACCACGCCTTGTCTCGCGTATGAGTTCATAGATTTCTTATACAGAAATTGTATTATTAATTATACGAGAAGGGAAAAAGTCCACGTATTATATTTTATAAACATTATATAGTAATCAGAATACAAGGAATATAACATGTAAGTCACTGGTCGTCAACGTCTTAAGTCGCAGTCCATCTTTATCAGTCCAGGCTGTCCCTGAGTCCTCCCACACATACTAAATCCTTCCCATATAAAGGTAAAGGTAGTCCCATATCAAATGCCGTAGGGGATGAAGCGTTAGAGACCTCATTATGCTGGGTCATCAGCGTATGAGGTAGGGTGGCCAGTTCCTTTCCTCGCTGCCTTTCCTTCCCAGATTTTCTCTGGTACCCATTTTACGAGGCTGGGTCGACCTCTGGGGCCGTATTGGTGGGGGTAAAAATCCCGCTCACCTGGGAATTCGAACCCTTGACCATTTGGTTGCTAGACGATTGCCATCTTCCTACGGCAAAAAAAATCCTCCCCAATTTCCCTCTTGGAAAGAAAAAAAATACTCTCCTTTCACTTCATTTTTCTCCCCCCAGAAAGCCACCTGCCTCCAAGTTGAGAATCACTGATAAAGCTTCAACATGAAACACAATAAGCTCATGTAGCGACTGTTAATATGAACAATAAGCTCACGTAGCCGTTGTTAATATGAAGCTACAGCAGGTTTTTGCTTTGTATAAAAACGCTGAGCAGATTGTTAACATAGAGTTAATATCATCGTTGTCGGTGGAGAACGAAACAAAAATGTGGATTAAATTTAGCCTGGGAACGAAATTAATAGTTCACAAAGGAGATACATTAACTCATCTACAACATTCGTGTTTTGTTTGTTTGTTTGTTTTATTATTTTTTATTTTTATATAGCATGAAATAAAGTTTAATTTTCTCAGTGTTTGTTCTGGATTTCTTTATCTGTCTTCTTTATCTGTCTTGTTCGTGAAGTAAATCAAGTTCGTCATTATGTGCATATTTCCAAGAGACCTGAACATTAACATAATAATAATAGTAATAATAATAATTGCCTAGCACTGATTTGACATAGTGCAACGTTTTATTTTGATTTGTTTTGTTTCTAATATAACGCAATTTTTCCCATTTCACTGAAAACAAATTCTCTAGACACAAGTGAAAAAAAAAAGAATTATGCTTCAAAATTGTCAATATACTTGATCAATTCAAAACTAGCCTCTAATTGGCCGGTAAAAATAGATTGCCGTAGCGACACGGTGCATTTTCTGTAGCAGCCAGTAAAGTGTTATCTCGTTAAATGTAGTCCGTCTTGTTCGGTTTTGAACGAATAGCGACCGAGTAAAAATGGACCCTGTAGCCGCCATTCCCTCCAGCTGTGAGGTCCGTGGTGTTGACACGTCTTCTAGAAGAAGAAGGACACAATGCCGTCAAGATCTAGTACGTGTCTACAGTGAAAACAGGGTGAGTGACAGTTCTGTGAGGGGTTGGTGCAGGAAATTTAGAGACGAGCGTATGGATATATATTCCTAGGGGAGACAAGGACAGCACTCAACTGTGATTGTGAGCGTATGGATATATATGCCTAGGGGAGACAAGGACAGCACTCAACTGTGACTGTGAGAGTATGGATATATGTTCCTAGGGGAGACAAGGACAGCACTCAACTGTGACTGTGAGCGTATGGATATATGTGCCTAGGGGAGACAAGGACAGCACTCAACTGTGACTGTGAGCGTATGGATATATGTGCCTAGGGGAGACACGGACAGCACTCAACTGTGACTGTGAGCGTATGGATATATGTGCCTAGGGGAGACAAGGACAGCACTCAACTGTGACTGGTGAATTCGTTCAGAATGTCAGCCACGCCATGCGTCAAAAGACGATTTCATTTCACGATATCAGATCTTTCTGACGAATTTCCTCAAAATTCGAAGACTAGTCTGTTTCGACTTGTCGCAAAGAGACTGGATTGCCAAACAAAAGCTCGTCGATAGAGTAAACAACTGGCTGGATAACCTGGTGCTGCCGCTCTCTGAGGAAGGAGTGCAAAAGCTAGTGCCACGGGACATGTTTCTGAGTGTGAGTGGCGAATGTAAGGAAAAGTAAGGCAGTTAATGTAAGTTTCGTATGTAATAAATTCTGTTCTCTATTTTATATAAAACTAAACAAGAGGTAAGAAAAAAGAATTCTGGTAGAAAGGTGGTTTCCTGTTTGGTGTCTTGTTTTAAAACTGGACCCGAGCCCAAGTGTAAGGGAGCCGACTGCAACATTTCAACGCAGTCTCACAATAACTGTCCGTCAAAATTTGTGCGAGTTATTGCT
This sequence comes from Achatina immaculata, assembly GCA_009760885.1. NCBI lineage: Eukaryota > Metazoa > Mollusca > Gastropoda > Stylommatophora > Achatinidae > Lissachatina > Lissachatina immaculata. Next base: position 11,710,855 of record CM019714.1, on the reverse strand, counting down.
CTTTGGGAAATCGCTCTTTAAAATAGCGAAGTTTGCGTTCTGTCGCGGTTTGAAGACAGGCTGTGATACCTGCGCTTTTCGGTCGGATAATCCAGCTTTGATAGAGGAATGTGCGATATATTTTCTAAATCAGAGTAATTCTCACACGGCACAAGGCAAATCAAGCTGCAAGTCAAGTCTCATGTCACACGTTGTAAGTCAAATCGAGCAGCTCAGAAAAAGTCTTCAATGACTTGTGTCCGATTTGACTGCAGTTATGTTGTTCAAACTACCTGCAATGACAGGCACACCTGTATTCTATATAGTATTGTGCAACACACGGGGCCCTCACTAATGGCCAGCTTTTAAAATACAACCTGCTTTCCTTGGACCTCCCTCTCTCTCTTTCCCTCTGTCTCTCCCTCTCTTTCTCTCTCTCCCTCTCTCCCCCTCTCTCTCCCTCTCCCCTCTCTCCCTCTCTCTCTGGTCCATGCCGATCAAGTGTTGGTCGTCACTGATCTCTACAACCATCTGTGTTTTGTTCCTATAAAAGATGTGTGCGTGTGTTTGACAGTGCTCCATGTCACTCTTTTAGCCCGTCAAATATTCTGTTTCTTTGTCTTCCTCTGTCCCATGATCTCTCTAGTTTTCCTGCTGTCACTAGGTATTCCTGTTTGCCTCTTCTCATAGCAAAACCTACAGTCTGGATCGTCGTGTTCTGAATTTTGACATAATTTCTCTCTTTTGCTCGGCATCACTTAGAACCTTTTCATTCATGAACGATTCAGCAAAATGAGATGGGGCCTTGGCTAGACCTGACATATAAAATAATGACAGCAAAGCAATTTCAGAGCTTTAGATAATCAAAACTCGTTAAGGTAGTATTTCCCTGTGGCTAATACGGCACCAGCTGAACTAGAAAGATGTTTACTGGTCGAGTGTGCATGTTTCAGTTTGCTCATGTGCAGCATCAGTGTATGAGACAGAACAAGTTAGATAATTGTTGTAGCTAACTTTCCTTGTGGAGATGTCACAGGATGATGATTGCCCATACATGACAGTCAGTGGTGTGGCCTTGTTTTGTGTCTACCACAGAAACAAGCAATATTTTTTTTTATAAATAATTCCATTTTTTAAAAGTTTGTGCTAATAATCATTCCCTCTTTGAAACTGGAGCTAGAGTTCGGAAACTTGGATGATCTACAAAAATTAGAATCTGAGGGAATCTTAAGTGAAGGGATTTTCTTTTCTTTCTCCTCTCTTTCCTTTCTTCACTGTCTCATGACCTATCTGTCTCTCACTGTTTCATCGTATCTCTTCACCCCTCTCTATCTTTCCCTTTATTTTCTCCCTCTTTTCACATTCTCTCTCTACTGTCTCTCTTTTTTTTCTCTCTCTCTCTCTTCACCCTTCTCTATCTTTCCCTTTATTTTCTCCCTCTTTTCACATTCTCCCTCTACTGTCTCTCTTTTTTTCTCTCTCTCTCTCTCTCTTCACCCTTCTCTATCTTTCCCTTTATTTTCTCCCTCTTTTCACATTCTCTCTCTACTGTCTCTCTTTTTTCTCTCTCTCTCTCTTCACCTCTCTCTATCTTTCCCTTTATTTTCTCCTTCTTTTCACATTCTCTCTCTACTGTCTCTCTTTTTTCCTCTCTCTCTCTCTCTTCACCCCTCTCTATCTTTCCCTTTATTTTCTCACTCTTTTCACATTCTCTCTCTACTGTCTCTCTTTTTTCTCTCTCTCTCTCTCTCTCTCTCTCTGAACCCCTCTTTTTCTTTCTCGTAATTTTCTTTTCCTCGCCTCCCTCCACTCCTCTGTCTCACTCTTTCTTTTCTCCATCTCCCTCCACTTCTCTCTTTCTCACTCTTTCTTTTCTCCATCTCCCTCCACTCCTCTGTCTCACTCTTTCTTTTCTCCATCTCCCTCCACTCCTCTGTCTCACTCTTTTTTTTCTCCATCTCCCTCCACTCCTCTGTCTCACTCTTTCTTTTCTCCATCTCCCTCCACTTCTCTCTTTCTCACTCTTTCTTTTCCCTATCTCCCTCCACTCCTCTCTTTCTCATTCTTTCTTTTCCCCATCTCCCTCCACTTCTCTCTTTCTCACTCTTTCTTTTCTCCATCTCCCTCCACTTCTCTCTTTCTCACTCTTTCTTTTCTCCATCTCCCTCCACTCCTTTCTTTCTCACTCTTTCTTTTCCCCATCTCCCTCCACTTCTCTCTTTCTTTTCCCCGTCTCCCTCCACTCCTCTGTCTCATTCTTTCTTTTCTCCATCTCCCTACAAGTTCAGTAAAGTCACTATAGCCCACTACCTACAAGTTCAGTAAAGTCACTGTAGCCCACTCCCTACTAGTTCAGTAAAGCCACTATAGCCCACTACCTGAAAGCTGAGTAAAGTCACTATAGCCCACTCCCTACAACTTCAGTAAAGTCACTATAGCCCACTACCTACAAGTTGAGTAAAGTCACTATAGCCCACCACCTACAAGTTCAGTAAAGCCACTATAGCCCACTACCTGAAAGCTGAGTAAAGTCACTATAGCCCACTCCCTACAAGTTCAGTAAAGTCACTGTAGCCCACTATCTGAAAGTTGAGTAAAGTCACTATGGCCAACTAACTGAAAGTTGAGTAAAGTCAATATGGCCCACTGCCAGAAAGTTCAGTAAAGTCACTGTAGCCCACTCCCTGAAAGTTCAGTAAAGTCACTGTAGCCCACTCCATGAAAGTTCAGTAAAGTCACTGTAGCCCACTCAATGAAAGTTCAGTAAAGTCACTGTAGCCCACTATCCGAAAGTTCAGTAAAGTCACTAGCCCACTCCCTGAAAGTTCATAAAGTCAATGCAACCTGCTGTAGTACGGATCAGTCAGTCATTTACATGGCGTTTCGGGTAGATGAGAGTCTTGTTTGGTAGCTCATCTGAGGGAAGGAAAACTCTGATTTAAAACCTGCTGCTGGCGAGATTTCTCAGCTGCCGTGCGTGGAGTGGGGCTCCTCCCGGCCAGTGAAGAAAGGTGCGAATGGGGTTGCTGCGTGGTACCACCGTGGAAAAGGCGAAAGAAAGGATTAAGTGAAGTAATCAGTAGTCTCGAGGTCAGGACTGCTCAAATCACGGCACCTCTGCTCTAGAGGTTGGCCACGTCCTATGTACACTCATAACAGGCGAATTGCCTGAACCAGCTTAGCTCAGGGGTTAAACTAAGACACTGCTGGCGAGATTCTTCACCTGCCGCGCGTGGGGTGTAACTCCTCCTGGCCAATGAAGAAAATGCGAATAGTGTTGCCGAGGGGCGCCGCTGTGAAAAGCTGATGGAACGGATAAAGGAAGATTAATCGATATGTTCAGTAGTCTCGAACGAGAGCTACTCATACCACGTAACCTCTGCCCTCGAGGCCGGCCACGTCCGATATACACCCATACTGGTGAAATATGCCTAAACCGGCTTAACTCAGGGGTGAAACTTGATGACTACTAATGTCATAGTACCTCCGCTCTAGAGGTCTAACACGTCCTAAGTGCGCCCATACTGTTATAATACGCATAAACCAGCTTAACCCAGGGGTAAAACCTACTAGTGGCGAGGATTAGTCCTCCTGGACAAAAGTTTTGTCCTGGTCACAACATGGAAGGGTAGCGGCCACGACCACAAAACTCTGAAGTCGGAGACACTGGACCAGTGCAGTCTAGATAGGCAACCACCTCTCACCTGGCGGGGATATATGCGTGTCCTAACCGCGCTGAGGTTTTTCGGTGAGAAAGTCCAACGCTGGACTGGATGGGCAACCACCTCTCACCCGGCGGGGATATACGGATATCCAAAACACGTCGAGGTTTTCCGGTGAGAAAGTTCAACTGTAGATTAAACTGGTGCAACGAAAACCAGTGTCACGCAATCCCGCTTCTGCGATCCACCGAGAATACAGGCCCAAGCCCCGCGATACTCTGAACCTCTTGTGGTCCCCTCGGGGATTTTTGTGACCCTCTCGGGGACCACGAGAGGGGGGGGGGGGGAACCACAGGACCAATCAGGGACCACAGGAGTAAATTCAGTAGGATCACGGGGCGATCTTGGTGGTAGAAGCGAACGAAGAAGAAGAAGAAGAAGACTACAATATCGCAGAGAGATATAGAGAAGAGTTAATGTGTTACAATATTGTAAAGTGATATAGAGAGGAGTTAATAAATTACAATATTGTAAAGTGATATAGAGAAGAATTAATAAGTTACAACATTGTGAAGTGATATAGAGAAGGGTTATTATACTTACAATATTGTAAAGTGATATAGAGAAGAGTTAATAAGCTACAATATTGTAAAGTGATATAGAGAAGAATTAATAAGTTACAATATTGTAAAGTGATACTGAGAAGAGTTAATCTCACATCCTTCCCGTGATGTTAAACGTCACACAGGGCTCACATGGCAGTTCACCAGATTTTGTGTGTTTGGCAGAGTTTTCAGCCTCATTAAACGACGTTATGCCCACTAAACTGGCTTCTCTTAACAGTGTCCTCTTTAGAGTTTCACATGGTTGACCTCTTTTTCTTTGACCTTTTGTGTTCCACTTGATACTTGTTTTATGATTCTCTGACTGTTTCTTCTCAACATATGATCGACATATGTCCATCTCCTTTTTCTGATCACATATGAGACAGGTTGTTGTTTGCTCATCTGTCTTATCTCTGTATTATTCCGCTTTATACCGAGTATTTTCCTGAGACATCTGTTTTCCAAAGAGTCTAATTTGTTGTCTATTTATTTAGTTGTTTTCCAGCTTTCACGTGCATAGGTCAGGGTGGATATTACATTTGAAGTGAATAATCTTAGCTTGGTTTTTGTGCTAATAGCTTTTGAGTGCCATATGTTCTCAAGTTTCTTGAAGGTCAGTGCTGCTTTTGCAATTCTAATTCTAACTTCCTTCCTAGTGTCACCATCCTGGTCTATGATGCTGCCAAGGTATGCAGATTAGTTTACTTCTTCAACAGCTGTTCCTTCCACGTATATTTTTCCTTCTTGATTAATGGGAAGTTTCATTATTTTTGTTTTTTTCTTGCTATTTTCAAGCCCTATTTTGCTAGCCAGTGAAGACAGAGTATCTTCTTGCATCGAATTTACATTGTCACTGATAAGAGTTATGTCATCTGCAAAATCAAGAACTTACAGTTGGGTCCCAAGTACCCAATCAATCGCCGTTTAACCCGTGCAGAATCTTTTCATTATAAAGTCTAACGCAATTCTAAAAAGCAAGGGAGATAATATACATCCTTGTTTCATGCCTGTTTCAATCTGGAAACCATTCACTCACTCCTTCTGTCTAGACTACACAAACATATCCATTGTAGAGGTCTCTAATGTTGTTGCCAATCTTAGATGGTATTCCATATATTCTTAAAATTCTCCACAATGAATCTCTATGTATGCTATCAAATGGCTTTGTAAAGTCTATGAAGTTCAGGATTAATAGTTATTGCCGAAGATGGATGCCAGACATCGTTGATGACCTGCAAAACAGATGCATCAGCAGGAAAGAATCTTGCTTACAACCGAGAGGCCTACAGGAGGGCTGTTAGGGAGGCAAAGTTCCGCAAGGGACATGCAAATGATTGAATGAATAACTAATCAGAGGAACAGTTCTTTAGTTTGTGCATAATCTCAGGTTACCCTTTTTTTGGTAGTGGTATGAATACAACTCTTTTCCATTCTTTTGACCAAATACCTTTTTCAGATTCTTTGTTGCCCATAAAACTTCTTCTATTGTCGGTTCGGGTTCTTCTCCTCCAATAATAATTCACACTGTTGATTTCTGCTTCCACAGTTGGTTGTTTCATACATTCCTTTGCAATATTCCTTCCATCTTTCTAGAATTTCCTCTGTCTCTGTCAAGGTAATCCCCATCTCGTCACAAATTACGTTTAGCTTAGGTGTGACATTTCTCGTCAATGTCTTCATTTCTTTAAACATTTCACTATCTCTTCCACACTTCTGATGTCCTTCTATTTTTTTCACAACAATCTTGTATGCATTGTGTTTTGTCTTTTCTTATGTTTCTTCTTACTTCTTTGTTAAAGATTTATATTCCTCTTTGTTATTGTTTGTCACTTTCCATGTTGTCTTCATTTCTCTACGTTGTTTTATCAGTTCTAGTTTGCCTGCTGTAATCCATCCATTCTTTTGTGTTTTCTTTACTGGAACCACGTCTTTAGCTGTTGTTATTAAGATATCTCTGGCCTGTGTAGCCAGTTCATCTGGTGTCATCTCCTCCTGTACAGCCATCACGATTTCGAAACAGTTCTTCACTTCTATACCATATTGTTCTGGTATATTTGTAATCTTCAAGAATCTTGAGAACATATGGAATTCAAAAGTTATAAGCACAAAAACCAAGTTAAGACTATTCAATTCAAATATAATATCCACCCTCATTTATGCATGCGAAAGCTGGAAAACAACTAAAGAAATAGAAAAGAAATTAGACTCTTTTGAAAACAAATGCATAAGGAAAATACTCGGCATCAAGTGGAATGAATTCAAGAACAATGCAGAGATAAGACAGATGACTGAACAACAACCAGTCTCACGGGTGATCAGGAAAAGGAGATGGACATATGTTGGTCACTTGATGAGAAGAAATGATCAGAGAATCCCAAAACAAGCTATCAAGTGGAACACAACAGGCCGAAGAAAAAGAGGCAGACCGCGTGAAACTCTGAAGAGGACATTATTAAGAGAGGCCAAGTTAACAGGCATAAAATCCTTTGTTGAGGTTGAAAGACTCGCCGAAGACAGGAAAAATTGGCGAACTACTTTGCGAGCCCTATGTGACGTCTAACGGCACGGGAAGGATATAAGATATAAGATATTTGTAAGATCAAAGCTGAGTGGTTTTGATCCTGTAACTGTCTTTTTTATCTTTTTTTATATTTTTTATCTTCGATTAAACTCATGGTCCGTGTCATAGGTATTTCATATAGTAATAAAAAATACTAGAAAGATGAAAACACACCAAAAAAAAAAAAATGACAAAAATGCATAGTTTACACAGTTTAGATCCCAGATCAAATTATAATTTCTCTTATGTTTACGGCCACTGGCCTTGAACCTATAACCCTAACCCTAGATAAACCCATATTTCCGTGACGTAGTACACAGATTGTGTTGGCAAATCCTCCTACACGAATACCTGTGAGACCTACAGAACTAGACAAAAAAGTTCTTTGTCCGCACATTATATCTCTGAAAAAAAAATCGATTAATAATGTCTTCTGCGGACGAGACAGGACATGCCGATCTAAAGGCAGGGCATCCTCCTGCAGGTAAAATGATATCAGTTGTATGGCGGCAGAAGACACGTTACAAAGAAACTATCGTAGTTGTCTTCCTGTTACATTGGCTCTATATTTAGTTTACATTAGCTCTATATTTAGTTATGTAAGATGATGTTTAAGCTGGTAGAGGTAAACTGTATGTTAAAAGTTACAGAGCTTCATTTCACTTAACAGCTTCATCCATGGCGATATCAGTGTCAGCCATAATATGTGACGGCAGCAACAAATTTTAAAAAGCATTTAAACCACATATAGGCAACACTCGGCCCGCGGTCAACATCTGGCACGTGGCAACGTTTTTATGGCCCGCAGACAATCCATTTTTATTCTCTTAAAAAAAGTATAGTTTATTCAGGAAACTTGTACAACAACACAACTGCTTCAGATCACCAGAGGAAGTACCCCCCCCCCTCCCCTGCCCCCCATGAGAACTATGGCACAGCCCTATTAAACTCCTACGGGGTGGGCCTCTCTGGGTCATGACTTCCAGAGGTCTTGGTCTTGTGAGTTGTTGCATTTTTCCCGTCCTGGACTAGAACCCGCAGTCTTCCAGTTGGCGCTGCACTTTGAAGTTCATCTTAGCGATTTAGCTAAGGAGGACCAGTATTGTGACAAATGACATTATTTAAGTTCTCAATGCTTGTTACACATGCCCCACAGCCAGCATGAAGCCTTTACGACTGTTTCTGAAAGGTTTTTCAAAGCCCTTGTTCTTGCTTGTCCCTTTATGCCAAATTTCTTACATAGGTCATATGCTGATGTTGCTACGAATCCTCTTGCTCCCACGTCTACAGCTGTCACTTATGCCCTGACTCCCTCCTTCTGCCGTAGTTGCTTGACCAGATCATTGTACTTATCACTTTTGAATAAATGATTCTCCTCCATTCTTGTTTCATATGGAAATATAAGCTCAATCATTATTAGTTCCTGTTTTGCCACTACAGTGTCTGTTGTGTTATTGTTGGCAGTCGGGTATTCTCTTCTTCCTGCTATGTCCACTTATCACATCTCAGTTATTTCCACCATCTAGCAGTGGTGCTGCAAACATTAACACAGTGGAAAGTGGAGATGGACAATACAGGAAGAACTAAAGGAAGCAAGTAAAACATGGTTTGAGGATCCTTAGTTGATGCCTTATGCTCCATTAGGAGTAGAGAGGACTGACAGTGATAGTGAAAGTTATGCCATGTCTAAGAGTTTTTTTTTTCCTCTTGCTTCTCTTCTCATTTATCTTTCCTGTTGTTATGATGCTTTCAAACCCTTCCCTCCTCTCTTTCTCATTATATATCCAGTGAATGATGAATTGCTGTATTATAGATTCATTTAGAGATGTTGAAAGCAGAAGAAACAGAAACACCAAAACAACTTTGCCGGATATTACAACAAATTTGGGATCTAGAAAAAGCTCCAGAGGAGTGGAAAACTGGGCTTATAGTAAAACTACCAAAGAAGAGTGACCTCAGAGATTGCGGGAACTGGAGAGGCATTACCCTACTGCCACTCACCAGTAAAGTATTTTGCAGAATAATCATCAACAGAATTGTACCAACACTTGAGGAAAAACTTCGGAAAGAGCAGGCAGGATTTAGGAAAGGAAGATCGTGCATAAACCACATATTTGTACTTAGACAAATATTAGAACAGGCAAATGAGTGGCATAGCACAACATATGCATTGTTCATAGATTTTGAGAAAGCCTTTGACAGTGTCAACAGAGATGCACTGTGGAAAATCCTAAGATGGCATGGCCTCCCCCATAAGATAGTGAATGTAATCAAAGCCCTATATGAGGGTTTTCAGTGCAAAGTGATCTGTGGAGAACATACCTCCAGCAGCTTTAGGGTACAAACAGGAGTGAAGCAGGGATGTGTACTATCACCAACTTTATTTATCTTGGCAGTAGACTGGTTAATGAAGGAGGCAACATCAGACAAACGCAGAGGATTACAATGGACTCTTGACACAGTGCTGGAGGACCTTGGCTTTGCGGACGACATTTGTCTATTATCAAGCAGTCACAAAGATATGCAAGATAAAATAAACAAGCTAACTCAGAATGCAAACAACATAGGACTAAAGATCAATGTAGGAAAGACAAAGTTAATGAAGCAAAATGTGAACAACAGAAATGTACTCAGAGTAGATAGCAAGTTAGTGGAGGAGGTCAAAGAATTTGTATACCTTGGCAGTAGAGTAGTAGAAAATGGAGACAGCACAGAGGACATCAACAGCAGATTTACTAGAGCAAACCAGGCTTTTGCAGTGCTACAGACTACATGGAAATAAAAAAAAAACTAAGCATAAATATGAAAATGAGGATATTTAAGAGTAATGTTCTAAGTGTACTACTCTATGGAAGTGAATGCTGGAAAATCACCAGAACCATAGAAAACAAGTTGAATTCTTTCCAGACTAAATGTTTACGAAGAATTAGAAAAATATTTTGGCCAAACACCATAAGAAATAACATCTTATTGGCAGAAATGCAGATGAAGCCACTGACAACAATTATTGAGGAAAGACGCTGGCGATGGTTGGGACATGTGCTCCGAATGACTGACAACTCACTACCAAAAATAGCACTAAGATGGACACCACAGGGGAACAGAAGTAAGGGTAGACCAAAAGAGACATGGAGAAGAACAACAGAAAGGATGTTGAGCAATAGAGGGCTCACTTGGGCAAGAGCAGAAAAAAAGGCGAAGGACAGGCATTTGTGGAAAACCCTTGCGGAAGCCCCATGTGCCCTGGGCACTTAAGGTTCAGAGAGAGAGAGAGAGATTCATTTAGGTTTCTTTCTTCATTTACTTTTGTTAGGCATTTCCTGTTTGTCATCTTAGTTGTTCATTGTATTCTTAACATTCTTCTAAGAAACTACATATCTGCTGCCTCTAGCATGCATTGTCCACTAAAATTGTCTTGAAGTAGTTACCAAACAAATGTTTATTAAGAACAAATATTCTGAGATAGAACATCCATGTAATTGAGATAGAACATCCACAGATAGAACATGCCAGTAATTTCCTCTTGTGCATATATTTCTGATTCCAGTTAAAGTTGGGGGCATGCGGGTTGTCCAGCATAAGAAGGAGGGTGACAAGCCTGAGGCTGCGACCATGACCCCAGAGGAAGAATTAGAATTTGGGTCAAGGTATGTGCTCCTGGGAAAGGTTCTGTTTGTAGCTGAAATATTTATTGATTTCAACTTTCCTTTTTATTTTTCCATACATGTTTACTTACCCTTGCTCCTAGTTCCCTCTTCTTTCAGTACAGCACTGAAGTACATTTCAGCAGTTGGTGGTTCAGTTTTAAACAAATGTTTTTAATATCTGTGATTCATTCTAATCATTTTCCATGCATAGAATGGTGTGAATTTTCTGACCATTATGTGAATTATTTTCTGACCTCTATGCAAATTTTTATGTCCATTAAATTATGTGAATTAGTTCCTGACCTTTGTGTGGATTTTTTTTTTTTTTTCATATCCATTAAATTATGTGACTTAGTTTATGACCACTAAATTATGTGAATTATTTTCTGACCTTTATGTGAATTTTTTTTTCTATCCATTAAATTATGTGACTTAGTTTATGACCACTAAATTATGTGAATTATTTTCTGACCTTTATGTGAATTTTTTTTTCTATCCATTAAATTATGTGAACTATCTTCTGTCCATTAAATTATGATTTTCTGCCTGTGGTTATTCACAAATGGCAAATATTATTCTTTTTTGTTCAAATTATTTCTTCTGATACTTGTTAAGTCCCAGCCTGGGGTTGGCTGAGTGGTTGGGTGCCCGGTTTACTAATCCGGGGTACCAGGTTCAAGTCCCAGCAGTGGGATTTTTTTCTGGTACACTCAAAAAAAAAAAAAGGCTCCAGGGTCCACCCAGACTAAAAAAATGGGTACCAGAGAAATTTGATAAGGTAAGTGCGGCCAGGCGTGATACATCACACTTTCATGTGTCATGGAAACCTGGGCCTAACACTATATGCCTTATATAATATATATGCCTTAAGGGCATGGAAATGGGAATTTTACCTTTTTTTTTTGGCTTGTTAAGTCCTTTGTAAACCCCTTCATCACACTTAGCAGCGTGCCTTTCTTCTTTGCATACGCTTTTGTAATTGTTTTCATTCTTTCCTCCGCAAAACTCATCTGTGTTTTTTATGGGCTTTTATTTTCGTCCTGTTCCCACCTTATTTGTACCATTTCAGATTAGGTCTGGTATTTTTTAAGACATGTTTTAACAACATGTTCATGATCTTGTATGACATGGCATCTTTTGTGTGTTTTCTTTAGCTAAGTGGTTACTCATGCAGTATCTTTCTGTTTGGAAAGCATCCATTTCTTTATTGTGGTTGTTAACCATGATGATTTGAAGATACACAAATAATGGCTCATGATGATTTGAAGATACATAAATAATGGCTTATGATGATTTGAAGATACAGAAATAATGGCTTATGATGATTTGAAGATACAGAAATAATGGCTCATGATGATTTGAAGATACATAAATAATGGCTTATGATGATTTGAAGATACAGAAATAATGGCTTATGATGATTTGAAGATACATAAATAATGGCTCATGATGATTTGAAGATACATAAATAATGGCTTATGATGATTTGAAGATACAGAAATAATGGCTTATGATGATTTGAAGATACAGAAATAATGGCTTATGATGATTTGAAGATACAGAAATAATGGCTTATGATGATTTGAAGATACAGAAATAATGGCTTATGATGATTTGAAGATACAGAAATAATGGCTTATGATGATTTGAAGATACAGAAATAATGGCTTATGATGATTTGAAGATACAGAAATAATGGCTTATGATGATTTGAAGATACAGAAATAATGGCTTATGATGATTTGAAGATACAGAAATAATGGCTCATGATGATTTGAAGATACACAGATAATGGCTTCTTCCATCTGAGAGGACTGTACTCAAGCATGTTCGCAGGGAACACTACATTTGCAGAGAGTGAAACAACCACACATTTCACTGGATCATCAGAAGAAGTAAACCTCTTCAGACAAATGTTTTGGCTCTTTAAGCTTCTCTGACACTCCAAGAAAGTTGTGAACTTCCTGGACAGTGGAGATTACTAATGAAGAATGTATGTGAAGAGCAAGAGAGACAAGTCTTGTCAAAAAAATATAAGGGAGACAATGTACTTTCATAGGACATGCAATGAGAAGAGAGGGGGCATTGAAAATATTATAACAACAGGAAAAATAGAAGGAAGAAGATCCAGAGGAAGGCCAAGAGAAATGATATCGGGTAGTTTGACAAGATGGCTTGAGATGAGATCACCAGCTGAACTGATGGCTTGCATGAAGGATCGGGTACTCCGGAGAAACTTGTAGCCAGCACCATGTATGGCTGAGACTTGAACAGATTTCATTCAGTAGTTCTGTCATATTGTGTTCTCTTTCCAGGTCATGTCAGATCTCTGCTTTACTTTTGTAATGATATCCCATAACCCATTGTTAATGTTTGCTTGGTTGTATCATCCGTATAGCCCACCGAAGACTGACAAACATCACCAGTCACTCCTAGTCTCCGGTGCAGTTACCAAGGTAAACAAAGCAAAATTGTAAATACTAATATATGTTAGATCCTTTTTTTTTTTTTAATGGGAAAGCTTGTGACATTGATATTGAGAAGTCATATGTAGAATATGCAAATGCTTAATTAAAACACTAGAAAGAATTGCTTGTATTAACATATTTTCACACATATCACATGCACAGGTGTATGTTCTGCGCATGGAAAATCTACTTTCTTTTAAAAATAATCACTTTAGATGTGAGAAAGAAAAATAGTAGATGAAGTGCTTTAGATGTGAGAGAAAGAAAAGTAATAGACTAAGCACTTTAGAAGTGAGATAAAGAAAAATAATAGTCAAAGCACTTTAGAAGTGAGATAAAGAAAAGTAGTAGTCAAAGCACTTTAGAAGCGAGATAAAAAAAAGTAGTAGTCAAAGCACTTTAGAAGTGAGATAAAGAAAAGTAGTAGTCAAAGCACTTTAGAAGTGAGATCTTCTTTGTACGCACATTAGCGATGATGTGTGGTACCCTTATTTTTGCTATGTGCCTTTTGGCTAGGTACCTCTGACATAAGCACCTTTCCTTGCTAGGGCAGACTGTGGTCTTGCTCGGACTGCCATGAAGACAGTGGTGTAGTCTGGCCTGGCCAGAACTTTGTTTTCCAGCCTCTGATGGCTGTACTTAAGCCCCTTCATGTCGGATCCAGTGCGCAACACTGGCTGGCGAGACACCTTTGAGACAGTTTCCAACTTTGGGATAGGAATCCGATGAGTGCCTCAGCGATATCTATTCCTCACCACCTATAGTCTGGTGGCTCTGTTTTGTTTACATCGTTCTGACAGCCATTTCTTCTACCCGTTGTGTTCTGCTTGATAGCAGCTTGTTTGGGGATTCTCTGATAGTTTATTCTCATCACATGCCCAACATATGTCCATTTTCTTTTTCTGATCACCCATGAAACAGGTTGTTGTTTGCTATCTGTCTTATCTCTGTGTTGTTCTTGAATTCGTTCCACTTTATACCAGGTATTTTCCTTAGGCACTTGTTTTTGAAAGAGTTTGATTTGTTGTCTATTTCTTTAGTTGTTTTCCAGCTTCCACATGCATGAATGAAGGTGAATATTACATTTTAATTGAATAATCTTAACTTGGTTTTTGTGCTTATAACTTTTGAATGCCATATGTGAATTGAATCATCATCATCATTACACTTCACTCCCTTGAGAGCATAGGCCACAGATAAAGGCTCTCCAATCATCCCTGTTCTTGTAATTGTTCTCTGCTTCCTTCCATGTGTATCCCTTGTTTCTGAGCACTGTCATAATTTCCCTTCTCCAAGTAAGTCTACGTCTTCCTCATTTTCTATTTCCTTGAAGATTCCATGTCAGTGCCTGTCATGTTATGTTGTTGTCAGGTTTCCTCAGAGTGTGGCCAATCCCCCTCCACTTCCTAGACATGATTTGTAGGTTCATAGGTTCTTGTCCTACCCTTTCCCAGACCTCCTCATTCCTGATCTTGTCCTGCCCTTTCCCAGACCTCTTTCCTGATCTTGTCCTGCCCTTTCCCAGACCTCCTCATTCCTGATCTTGTCCTGCCCTTTCCCAGACCTCCTTGTTCCTGATCTTGTCCTGCCCTTTCCCAGACCTCTTTCCTGATCTTGTCCTGCCCTTTCCCAGACCTCTTTCCTGATCTTGTCCTGCCCTTTCCCAGACCTCCTCATTCCTGATCTTGTCCTGCCCTTTCCCAGACCTCCTCATTCCTGATCTTGTCCTGCCCTTTCCCAGACCTCCTCATTCCTGATCTTGTCCTGCCCTTTCCCAGACCTCTTTCCTGATCTTGTCCTGCCCTTTCCCAGACCTCCTCGTTCCTGATCTTGTCCTGCCCTTTCCCAGACCTCCTTGTTCCTGATCTTGTCCTGCCCTTTCCCAGACCTCGTTCCTGATCTTGTCCTGCCATTCAATGTTTAAAATCCTCCCCAGTCTCTAGTTCATGAATGTTTGTATATGAATTGAATGCTGTAAGATACATTTTTACAATAAGGTGAATTGTTGCTATCTAGTGAATTGATGGAATGGTCTTTCTTGGTCAGGGAGACAAAGATTTCACAACACAGGCAGTTAAGAGCTTTCATGAAAAGCCTTTCCCAACTCATGATGTGAAGCCTCGTCCAGTCCAGCACTCCCATCCCATTCACCAGCCCAGGTAGTCAAGACAGCCTCACTCACGGACTGCTTGGAATGGTAAAGGTCTGGCAAATCAACATGGATTTCGAATGTCGGAGCACTTTTATAGGTGGTTTGACAAATTTCTTTTTTTGGTGATTATACAACTGGATTATGGGATGTTAGTGAAATTAGCTTACATATGTTGAAACAGATTTCAGAGACACCTGTTACTGATGGTTTGTGTTTGTATTTGCTGAGATATCTGTTGTGTGTTGGGTTGTCTCTTGTGTATTGAGATGTGTGCTGTGTGTTGAGGCATATGTTGTATTCAAGCAAAATTAAGTCATCTTTTAAAAAAAAAAAAAAACTTTGTTGATTTTTTTTTGTTATCAGATCAGCTCACCTGCTGATATCTTGCAGAGTTAATTGCAAAATTTTGATCATTGCAAAATGAATGCCAAAGAGGTTATTTTATGAATATATGAGAAGTTTCAATTATTCAGAGTTTAAAATTTGTGAATAGCAATAATTTTTTGGTCATTTGAGATAAAGAAGTCTGTTTCCTAATTTTAAGAAAATTACCAACCCCCCCCCCAAAAAAAAAGGAAGGAAAAAAAAACAAAGATGAATAAGAGTAAGAAACAGTTAATGCATTTTTAAAGTTGAATAAGTGTTTAAAATTTAGCCTTGTCTGTTGACAGGTCTTTATTTAATAAACAGGGAAATGTGAAGTGTTAAGATATAATTGATACAGAAACACAAATTGTGGATCAGTTTAAAAAAAAGTTTGGTTGGCGACCTACATATACAGTTTTCTTGCATTCCTCTCTGCTTTGATCTTTCATTCCATTACCTGTATTGTCCTGGCAGCATTTTGTAGTTATTTCTCTGTCTCAGTTTCAGCAAAATTTCTGTGGAAACCATTGTGGACTACTTGATTGTACTGTATTGAACCTCATTAAGAAGTCATGAACCTCATTGAGGAGTCATGAACCTCATTGAGGAGTTGTGAACTTCACTGGGGAGTCATGAACCTCAGTGAGAAATCATGAACCTCAGTGAGAAGTATTGGACCTGATTGAGAAATCATGGACCTCATTGAGGAGCCATGAACTTCATTGCGAAGTCATGAACCTCAGTAAGAAATCATGAGCCTCATTGAGAAATCATTGACCTCACTGAAAGGTTATGAACCTCACTGAGAAGTCATAGACCTCACTGAGATGTCATGGACCTCATTGAGAAGTCATGAACCTCACCAAGAAGTCATGAACTGCATTGAGAAATCATGAACCTCATTATCACCTAACATAGCTTGACTTGGAAATGTCTGGTAGATGAGGAGAGCCATTATTGTTGGTAATTATTTATTTTTTTTTTTTAGAAGACTAGACTGTCCGAGAGTCTAAGCTTTGTCTGTACAGAATGTCACGTTTTATTTTGGTGGAGGGTAAAAGAAGAAATTTTCTAAATAAATCAGGGTGACAGGAGATCATGTCTTCACAAAACCATATTCTATTATATACGCACGCCATAATATAGTAGTTATTTTGTCTGTTTATCCAGGCTGACGGGTAGCCATTTTGTAGTTTGGTTTTGTTATTGTTGTTGTATTGCTTGGTGTCTGTGCCATGTCTTCAGTTGTTGCTGTATTGCTTGGATATCTTTGTGTTGTTGTATTGCTAGTGTCTGCTCAAGTGTCTGATTTGCAATAACTAGATATATATTACTAAAGTAATGTGACACAGGTTACTGAAGTAATGTGGTGTAGTCTTGAGTTATGTAAAAGGAATGTAATGTAGCTTTTCAAAGAATTTTGAGTATTCTAATTTACATGATTATTTTCAGTAAGTAATAAAAAAAAAACTTGCATGGATATCTTTCTTTACGTACAGTCTGTATTGAAGGTTGGTTATATAAGACTCAGGTGAGTGGAGGTGATACAGATAATATCTGTCTTTAG
Source organism: Achatina immaculata (assembly GCA_009760885.1). NCBI lineage: Eukaryota > Metazoa > Mollusca > Gastropoda > Stylommatophora > Achatinidae > Lissachatina > Lissachatina immaculata. Next base: position 11,693,849 of record CM019714.1, on the reverse strand, counting down.
AGTCAGAAATAACACATGAATATCATTCACTGACAGGAATATAACAGAATTGTATCAGAAACTTGTAAGGATACTTGGCTTTATTAAAATGTAGTATTTTCTTTTTAAATTTATCATTCACTGAAATGTCAAGAGTTTTATGAAGTGGAGACCTTCAGAGAGATAAGTGAGCATGTGACCACAGTAAGTTTCCTTTGATTAAAAATGTTAAACTAGAAAACACTCACAAAGTTTTGTGCATTTGTTATGCAGATGTTAAAAGCAGACAAACTGTAATGCTTATCATGACTTTTTTTTTTTCATCACTTGTGTCTGTAATGTTGTGGGCATTTAAAAAATAATATTTAGAATAGTCTTTAATTTTGCTTGTTGTCGGGTTATATCTTACCAGGCAGTTCTGACGAAGTCTTTTCAGTACAAAATTATCGACATTAAAATATTTACTCAGAGAGTGTTAACATTTTTTTTTTGTTTCTTGAGTCTTCCACAAACTTTCCACTTTTTTCTCAGGAAGGAAGAAAAAAAATGTTTTGATGTGTCAGAACCATAATTCGTTGATTCACGGAGTCAGTTTTTCTAATGTAAGTCCAGATGTTCTTTCACAGCACATGCTCTGAAAGAAAAATCATGTTATTTTTCCCAATCCTCAGTGGAAACATCGGTGACATCTCCGTTATCCTGTCACCCTCTTTGCGTCTAAGTATTATACCAGTCTCCTAATTAACATGTCATCATGGTCAGTGAAGCATCAAGGTCAAAACCATTTCCTACCACCAGTTGATGCTTCTGATATATAGCACAACAGGGATTGAGGTTTTTCTCCACAGTGAAGTCTCCAGGGAGTCTTTGCTCTTTTTAGTTGCCTCTCTATAAAATAATGAAAGCCTTCATAGAGTCTTTGCTCTTTTTAGTTGCCTCTCTATAAAATAATGAAAGCCTTCATAGAGTCTTTGCTCTTTTTAGTTGCCTCTCTATAAAATAATGAAAGCCTTCATAGAGTCTTTGCTCTTTTTAGTTGCCTCTCTATAAAATAATGAAAGCCTTCATAGAGTCTTTGCTCTTTTTAGTTGCCTCTCTATAAAATAATGAAAGCCTCCAGGCACATTTACCATCCGTTGATGACCCTTTTACTATGAGATATTTAGCGTGGCATCAGCTGCTGAGAATCACTTTCTCACCAAAAATAAAATATATACAAGAATTCCCATAAAGCTATATGTAGTTGATTCTTTTTTTTTTTTTTAACTAAGAGCAGACGAATTTATTAATACACTACACATTTTCATTGTTAAAATATACGGCATTTAGTAGCATGCACTGTCCTGTTTGTAACTTCAGTTTATAGCAACAGCAAACGTTTGGCAATGATAAACGTTCAGAGATATTCACGTAATTGGATGATTTCTGTACCAAATTGGCATCCATATTTCTGCACGATATGTTTACATGTCCTGTTCTCCAGAGGATGACTATTTTAGTTTTGAAATATGTTCTTAGATGAACAGTTCCTTTCTTTTTTCTTCTTTACAATTCTGATCTTTGATGACATTCATCAATACTAGACTTTGTTATGTTTGATCAAGTTCATATCAGATTTATAACTGTGGTATTTAATAAAATTCTTAACAAAGAGATTATCAGGTTATCAAGTTTATTGCTAGATGTAGATAAGTTCTTGTCATATCGAACACTGGTTTCTTTTATCAAAGTGGACACTTAAGATAAAGTTCTTAACAAAATTACTCACAGATTTAGATCAGATTCTTAACAAAATCGACATTTTTTTTTGTGGCTGATTAAGACTTGATTTCAGAAGATATCTGGCCAAGTTTTTAAAAAAAATGGCATTGTTTAAGTGTTGTTCACTGTACACATTGATTTCTCTTGTTGCAGTCATTTCAGATAAAATTTATACCAGGCAGCAAGATGAGGGAATGGGAAAAGAAATAGATGTGAATTCGCTTTAATTATTCTGCCAGTAGAAGTTAAAAAACTGATTGTTTATGTCTTGTTACTTAAGGCAGGTTGTAAATTGAAGGATTTTGTTACTCATTGTAAAGAAAGAACATTTGGTACTTACACAGGTCCTTTTGAATATTGTCAGATCATAAATGATAATAAACAATCATTGAATCAAAAAAAAAGGCAGTTGTTGGTTTTGTTTTCTTGATCTTTTATGTGTTTGTTTTTTTTTTCTTTTACTTTATATGTGGTTTTTGTGTGTTTTCTTTCTTTGTTTTTTTTTTCTTTCTTTATTCTTGCACTTGTGTGGGCAAATCATGTGTCAGCCTCATCATTCTCTGCTTCACATCTTCCATCACGTGTGATGTTTGGACAAATCACATGTCAGCCACATCATTCACTGTCTCTGCTTCACATCTTCCATTATGCAGGATGTTTGGACAAATCACATGTCAGCCTCATCATTCTCTGCTTCACATCTTCCATTATGTGGGATGTTTGGACAAATCACATTTAAGCCTCATCATTTCCTGCTTCACATCTTCCATCATGTGAGATGTTTGGACAAATAACATGTCAGCCTCATCATTTCCTGCTTCACATCTTCCATCATGTGGGATGTTTGGACAAATAACATGTCAGCCTCATCATTTCCTGCTTCACATCTTCCGTCTTGTGTGATGTTTGGACAAATCACATGTCAGCCACATCATTCACTGTCTCTGCTTCACATCTTCTATTATGCAGGATGCTTGAACAAATGTCAGCCTCATCCTTCGTACAATCTGCTTCACATCTTCTAAGAATGCAGAAAGACTGCGAAAATTTTGAAGGTCAAGACCAGTGAGGGTTTGTGGAAAACTTTAAAAAGAAATTTGAAAGAACTTGCTTTGAAAAATGAACTGGGCATAATGATTATAGTAAAACTGACACCACACAGTACTGGTGGATCAAAATGAGTGTGCAGTTTTACAGTTCCATCTTAGTATCTTTTCTAAACTGCACCATGCACATTTTTGTGAAAAGATTAGTGCAATTCATCACAAATAATGTTTTTGGCAATAAACGAATAGTGAAGGAACAGGGCAGCATGTGGTCACCTTCTTTACAGGCTGTAAAATGCTGTTGTGCATTATCTAGTATTTCTGCATTATCATAAGCTTCTTGGAATGCACAAGGTTATCAAGCAGACTCTCATGAATTGCCTGTTAGACCAAATATGCTAAAGCCTAGGTTCCCAGTGTCAAGAAAAGAAGATGCACAATAAATTTTGCTCACACAAAAATAATTAAAGAAGTAAGTAATAAGTTACAGACTACTGAAGTAATGTGACATAGCTCTGAGTTATGTTAACAATATGTTGGTATCCTTTAAGGACCCAAAGATTTACCCATACTACCTACCTCCTGAAATATGACCAGCTGTGATTTCTACTATTACTATATGACTTTGTACAAAGACCAAAGACAACTGATGCATCACTGTCAGTTTTTGAAATTGTTTGAGATAGGTACATGGGCATCAGATGAGTATTAAATAACAGATCTTCAATACAGACTGTAAGCAAAGAACGAAGTTCTTACGAGTTTTGTTGTCACTTTCTGAAAAAATCAGTGTAGCACTTCTTTGAAAGTAATTCTAATTTACATTTTGTATAGTAATAGTAGAAATCACAACTGGTCATATTTCAGGAGACAGGCAGTATGGGTAAATCTTTGGGCCCATAAAGGATACCAGCAGTGGGGGATAGAGAGCTAGAAAGAACACTGAACTTAAAAGCTTATTTAAATCACAGCAGATCATAAACACCTTGAAACTGAAGAGGTTACACTGGTTGGGCCATGTACAAAGATTGGAAGAGAATACATTTGGATCTCCCTTGTGGAATTTTGCCTCCCTAACAGTACTCCTGTAGACCTCTTGGTTGTAAGCAAGAAGGCCTGCTGCTGATGTATTCATTTGCAGATCATCAACTATGTCTTACAGCCATCCTCACCTAGGTCTTCCTCTGTTTCTTTTTCACATTATGTACCCTTCCAAGATGGTCTTCTCTAGATTATCATGATGTTTAGTGTGTCCAAAATAGTTAAATTTTCTCTGTTTAACCTTCCATACTAGTCAACCTTCTTCAATATTAAGTTCTTGTAGTATGGTTATATTTGTTCTTTTTTGTGTCCATGATATTTGAAGAACTCTTCTATAGCATTTACATTCAAAGGCATTTATGTGTTTCTCAGCTGTTTTGTCAAGTGTCCAGGTCTCACAGGCATATGTAGCGATGGGAAAGATGCATCCCTCATTGTATCTCCATTATTAGTTAGTAAATATCCAAGATATTGAAAACTCTCCACCTCTTTCAATTTTTCCTCATTGATATATATTTCAACTGCCTTATTTGGAAAAAAACAGACAAATGAAAATGATGTATGTACAAAAGATGAAGGAAACAAGACCAAGAGAGAGATGGAGAGACAACATAGAAGAGGATATATGGAAAAGTGGTGTCACCAGCTGGAGAGAGAAGATTAGGAATAGGGAGAAATGGAGTCTTGAAGCTCAGAAAGCTGAGGAAAGAGAAATAGAAAAAAGAAGAAGAGGGAAAAAAAAAGGTAGTATAGGTCACGGGTGGGGGCTGTTACTAAGTTAACTTGGGGCCTAGGTGATGGTTAATCAGTCATTGTGTCTGTAGCAAAAAGGTTGGGAACCACTGCATTGTCTGAATGTGCCCCCCATGTATGAGTGCAGCTTTGAATTTCTTCTCTGAACTTTGTTGATCTATCCTCCACAAACACTTTCATTAGTTGGAACACTTTCATCACCATTCTCAATAAAGTACCCATTCATCATATTATCAGCTTCACTAGTTCACATCTGTCACCATCAAAAACAACGAGGATGGAAAAATAACCTTAATGTTGTTATCAGAACAAAGACATTTTATTCTAGGCTATGTGAATACAAATGTTAGAAATTAATTAAGAGACAAGTTAAAGTGTTAGAAATTAATTAAGAGACAAGTTAAAGTGTTAGAAATTAAGTCAAGATTACCAAAATTATTGTACAAAGTATTTTAAGATCTTTGAGAAATTCCTAGTAAGTTTGGACAGATCCTGGGACTTCAAGCCAGGAAATCTAGCAAAGATTTAAAATTTTCAAAATACTCAAACGCATAAATAACGAGAGAGAAAACATGAAGGTGATGTTTTAAGAATACTGGAAAAATTAAGCAGAAAGAAAAAAAAATGAGAGATTTTATAACTAGAAAATGGAAGAAGCAGATGCTCAAGATGCATTTTGTGTTTCTTTGGAAGTAGTGAGACGAATGGTGCATGGAGCGTATACATAGCATTTGATGAAGACTAGTAGTAAAGTTAATCACAGAATATTACAAAATAGATGTCGAAAAGTATTAAATATCATTTTATCTTTGAAAAAAAAAAAAAGAATCAAACTTAGAAATACTTAAGGATTCTTTTATTCAGAATGGTGGCAAATATAATTTTTGACCATGTTGTAAACTGTCAGATTAAAATCAGACTTTAATTGCTGTTGTAGCCCATAGATTTGGAATTTCTGCACTTGATGACACCTTATCTTGTTTAATTGGAGAATTACTGACCAATCAAACTTCAAGCAGTCATTTTGTCCATGGAACTACACAATAATTAATGGAGACTCTGTGGATAAAGTATATTACACAGTGTGAGCTGCATCAGTAAATCACATCACTATAAATAATGTTAATTTCATTTACTTTTCCAGCGAAGATTCATGACAAGTAACTGAAAAGAGGGAGAAGGCAGGCACAAAAAGTTTTGTTTTGTTTTTTTTTTTGTATGATTATAGACACTTAGTGAACTTCCTCATGCCTAATGTGTCCCCATTCTCCCTATGCCAGACTGTCAATGTCATCATCATCACCATCATCATCATCATCATCATCATCAGTAGTCCTGTATGACTTCAGAAACATCAGTAAGTTGGTTTCACTTTATATATGAACGGCTAGGAGGAGAAAAGCCAAAAGAAAATTCTGATCTAGCAACAGTTTTAAAAAAAAAAAAGTTTTCAGAGAGTCCTATTACCCCTTCCTTCCCCCCCCCCCCCCCCCCCAGTTTGGTTCATATTGTTATCCTTGGCTGAGAACTCTAGGTTTAGCACAAGGCATGAGGACTGATTTATTATCATGTCATATTTTTCATTTTGCTGCCTCTCTTCAAAATCTACCATCTTTAATATTAATCTATATAAACTCTGAATTTTTTTTTTTGTTTTTTTGCATACTGAAGTTTTCTTGTAACATGATTACATTTCAGTCAATGAGGGCTTGATCATATCACAGATTCTTGTTATACCAGGCAATCATAAATGCGGGGGAGGGGGGCACTGTGTTATGAGATTACTAAAAATGTTGACTGCAGAAGTGATCTGAAACAATTCACAAAACATTCAGCTCTTCCTGTGCTGGAGGAAGAAACATGGACGTGTTCTGGAGTGCGGGAGTAAAAACGTGGGTCTTGATCTGTAAGGGGGTCTAGTTGTAAAATGGAATGGAAAACAGTATTTCCATGTACTTCCCTATACTTAATATGTTTCAAAGTATAGCTAAATGAATGAAAATTTCATAAATGCAGAGTTTTTTAGGAAAAAAGAAGTAATGTGATGTTTTTAGACACTGATTGTGGCCAGCTCACCATCGGCTAGGTCTAGATCTGCACTACTTACCATCTGAGATGTATAGATCTACTTGTCGATCTCGTATTGTGATTCTGTGTTGCATTCTCGCTGAATGAATGTCTGAACTAACCTCCTAACTACTTCTCCAGTCGTCTAAATATGTTTAGATCTACTTAGAATACATTCATGAGCAGCGGGGTGGCCATAGGCCATGTCCATACCCCGATCTACATCGTCAAAAATTGAAACATTTCCATGCCTCTCGTCCTTTTCCTCGCTTGGCATTGCTCGTAACTAGGCACTCTTTCGCCATTTTGAAAAGTGTCACCGGAATCGCAGATGAAATATGTACAATCTAAATGTTACACCGCTTGTTTTAATGAAACAAACGGTAGCTTCGGGACACCAGAAGCATCACTATATCGACCAATAGCACGGAAAGAGTTCTAATGTGTTGGGAAAAGCTCTGAAATCATTTTAGCACTTATAACAAAGACAAATTTTGTTATTATGTTACGAGAAAGGTTTCACAGCCATTTCTGGTCACTTAAGATAGGATTGACAAAAGTTTCCAACAAAACTAATTGACTGACCAAGTAAATTTTAAAGTTACAGCTATTGGATTGGTCAAGTAACAATGAAGTCACAACTAATGGATTGGTCAGGTAACATTGAAGTCACAACTAATGGATTGGTCAGGTAACATTGAAGTCACAACTAATTAATTGGTCAGGTAACATTGAAGTCACAACTAATTAATTGGTCAGGTAACATTGAAGTCACAACTAATGGATTGGTCAGGTAACAATGAAGTCACAATTAATGGATTGGTCAGGAAACAATGAAGTCACAACTAATGGACTGGTTGAAACAAAAAAACAAAAAGTTGAAAATTTAGTTCTTAATCATTTTATAATACTTACAGGCAACAGGTGGGGAAACAGTTGCTGAAAAAGATACATTCATGTTAAAACAACTGAATTATCAAAATTATTTTACATCTTTCATCCTTCCCATGCTGTTAAACATCACATAGGGGTCACATCGTTGTTCACCAAGTTTTCCTGTCTTCAATTAGCTTTTCAACTTCATCAAGGGATTTTATGCCTACTAATTTGACCTCTCTTAACAATGTCCTGTTTAGAGTTTCACATGGTTGACCTCATTTTCTTCAGCCTGTTATGTTCCACTTGATAGCGATTCTCTGATTGTTTCTTCTCATCACGTAACTGACATATGTCCATCTCCTTTTTTTGATCACCAATGAGATAGATTGTTGTTCTCTCATCTGTCTTATCTCTGCATTGTTCTTGAATTCATTCCACTTTATACCGACTATTTTCCTTAGGCATTTGTTTTCAAAAGAGTCTAATTTCTCATCTATTTCTTTAGTTGTTTTCCAGCTTTCACATGCATAAATGAGTGTGGGTATTACATTTGAATTGAATAATCTTAACTTGGTTTTTGTGCTTATAACTTTTGAGTGCCATATATTCTCAAGATTCTTAAAGGTCAGTGCTGCTTTTTCAGTTCTAACTTCCTTTCTGGTGTCACCATCCTGGTCTACATAGCTACTGAGCTATGCAAATTGGTGTACTTATTCAACAGCTGTTCCTTCTATGTATATTTTTCCTTCTTGATTAATGGGAAGTTTCATTATTTTTGTTTTTTTTTCCTTTTAATTTTTGAAGTCCTATTTTGCTAGCCAGTGAAGACAGGGTATCTGTTTTTTCTTGCTCAAATCCACATTGTCACTGATAAGAGTTATGTCATCTGCAAAAATATGATCTTCTAGTTGGGTCTCATGTACCCAATCAATGCCCATTTTACCTTTTACATTTTTTCATTATGAAGTCTGTGGCTATTCCAAAAACCAAGGGAGATAATATACATCCTTGTTTCACGCCTGTTTCAATCTAGAACCATTCACTCATTCCTTCTTCTGTGTTGACTGCACAAACATATCCATTGTAGAGAACTCTAATGATGTTGATAGTTTTAGATGGTATTCCATATAGTCTTAAAATTCTCCACAATGATTCTCTGTGTATGCTATCAAATGCCATTTTGAAGTCTATGAAGTGGACATACAGTTAACACAATTTTTTGCACATATATTTTTTCACTAACTGGAAAATATCTAAATTAAAATTTAACAGTTAACAAGTATGAACATTTTTCTAAAATAAATCAGAATCACTTCAAACCCCCCTCCCCCCCCCCCCCCCCCCCCCCCCCCCCCAACCCAAAAAAAAACAAAAAAAAAACTCAGAAGTATTGGTTAATACAAAAATGGCTGATACCTATCATCATCATCATCATGTGTCTTCTCTAGAACAAAGGTTGATGGTAATGAATCTCCAGTTCCTTTGCTCTCGAACACTCAGCCAGGCTGTACCCTGACAATTCTCGTATGTTATCTTCCCATCTATATCTCTGTCTTCCTCTAGCTCTTTTTTCCTTCCACTTTTCCTTCTAGTATGGTCTTCTGTATATTGTTATGTCTTTTGATATGGGCAAAGTATTTTGTTTTCTTCATCTTTCTTTCTTTGAGAAGTTCACATTGCACTTGGAGCTGTTCTAAAACTTGTGCATTTGTTCTTTTCCTTCTCAATGTTATCAATCAAGTGCTGTGCTGCATGGCATAGGTGATCATTTCTCTCCACATCTCCCTGTCTTTAGACTTGATTATGAGATTCGCCGGTGACTTTCTTCCTTGCCACACTGACATATGTTACATGACATAGTTTTCTGTATAACCACATTTCTGCTGCATTAATCTTACTCTCCATCTTTTTTGCTTAGAGTCCAGGTTTATGATCCATACAGTAAAACAGAGTGGATATAACATTTTAGAAATCTTAATTTTGTTTTTATGGGCAGGTTTCTGGATAACAACACTGTCTTCAAGGTGCTGAATGTATGGTTTGCCATTCCTATTCTTTTCTTTATCTCCATCTCACATCTCTCATCTTCAGATAGTGTATGTCCTAGCTAGCAGTTCATTCATTCATTTGCATGTTGCCTCCCAAACAGCACTCCTGTAGGCCTCTTGGTTGTGAGAAAGATGGCCTGCTGCTGATGCATCCATTTGCAGATCCTCAATGATGTCTTGCAGCCATTTTCGCCTTGGTCTTCCTCTCTTTCTTTTTCTCATTATGTACCCTTCCAAGACAGTTTTCTCTAGATTATCATGACATTTAACGTGTCCAAAATATTTGTTTTCCCTCTTTAATCCTCTTTACTAGCCAGCCTTCTTCAATACTGAGTTCTTGTAGTATAGATATATTTGTTATTTTTTGTGTCCATGATATTTAAAGAACTCTTCTGTAGTATTTACATTCAAAGGCATTTATGTGTTTCTCAGCTGTTTTGTTAAGTGTCCAGGTCTCACAGGCCTATGTTGCGATGGGAAAGATGCATGCCCTTAAAAATCTTATTTTTGTGGTTCTGTCCGCTCCTCTCCATAGATTATTTAGTTGTTTTACTTTCTGAAGAGTGATAGATGTCCTCCTTTTAATTTCCCTCATTGTATTTCCTTTACTAGTTAGTAGTGATCCAAGATATTCAAAATTCTCCACTTCTTCCAGTTTTTCCACATTGATACATATTTCAGCTGCCTTGTTTGTTTTGTCATTTGTCATCAATTTAGTTTTCTTTGCGTTAAGATAGAGGTTTTGCTCTTCGCTACTGTTATGGACTGACATAATTAGTTTTTCCATTCCTTTTTGTGTTGTGGACAGTAATACTGTGTCATCAGCATATCTAATCTCTGGTATTTCATAACCTCCAATTGTTATGGCATCATAATATTCTTTGTCTACATCTTCTCTAACATTCCTCATTATATTTTCAGTATACAAGTTAAATAAGTAGGGTGACAATATGCACCCCTGACGGACCCCTTGTTTTATGTCAAACCAAACTAGCAGTAGTTTGTCTAATAAGGCTAATACTAAATCTTCACTAACTTCACATGCTGTATAAAACTTCTGGGCAAAACTTTTGACTCTTTTCTCTAAACCCTGCTAGCCATTTTGTTTCATGTTAGCTTCTTCGGAGTCTGAGGGACTACTTACTGTCATGGACACTTTTGTCATCAGTTTTTTTAAAAATAGCAATTTTGAAAAGGGAAAACATGAAGCTAGATTTGTCCTGGTGTATATTCCTCAAAATGTATGGAGTACAATTTACACATGGCTGACTTGCACACGATTTTTATTTAGACCAGGACATTTTAGGATTTGCAAACATTAAATGATACTTACTATTTGTGTTGCCTGGAACTGTGTATTCAGCATGAAGAGTGAAAGAAAGAAAAAAAGGAAGTTTTCATTAGAATGATAAATCCATTCCAGTGATAACAACCATAAAATTATATCATCTATGCTGCTTCTAGTAATGAAATCCACTCAAACATTTTAATCAGAGACAGTTCTCACATCTAATTATTTGTGAAATGAATATTGTTGATTTAAAGTCATAAGATGGGTGTGATGCACTTTCATTTATCCAGAACAGTTCATGAGGTGTAATGTCAATCTATGATTTTTAAATTTTTGTTGTTGTTGTTGTTGCAATCTCATATACAAACCTGGAATATTCTGTGGTTGATTTAGATCAAACTACTCTGTGGCTGACTCATGGTATGTTCATACCACAATATTCTGTGGTTGATTTATAGTATGTTCAGACCACATTATTCAGTGGCTGATTACATAGTATGTTTACACCACAGTTCATAGCTTGTTCAGACCACAACATTCAGTGGTTGATTCATAGTTTGTTCAGAGCACAATATTCAGTTGCTGATTCATAGTATGTTCAGAGTACAATATTCAGTGGTTGATTCATAGTATGTTCAGAGTACAATATTCAGTGGTTGATTCATAGTATGTTCAGACCACAATATTTAGTGGTTGATTCATAGTATGTTCAGACCACAATATTTAGTGGTTGATTCATAGTATGTTCAGAGTACAATATTCAGTGGTTGATTCATAGTATGTTCAGAGTACAATATTCAGTGGTTGATTCATAGTATGTTCAGACCACAATATTTAGTGGTTGATTCATAGTATGTTCAGAGAACTTTTTTGTTTTGTTCTTAAAAATAAAATTAACTTGACAAAATGTGTATCATTCAAAATAAAAACAAAAAATAAAAAAACACTAATCTATAACTCTCTCTCCCTCTCTCTCTCTCACACACACACACACATAGAAAGAGAGAAACTAAACATATATACAGAGACATCATCCGAAACAGGTATATGTGATATCAATATATGTAGACATACAGTTAGCACAACTTTTGGAACATGCATTTTTTTCATTAACTGGAAAATATCTAAACTGAAATTGAATAGCAAACAAGTGTGTCCAGTTTTGTGAAATAAATCACAATTAGGCTACCGTCCACGCCCCTGCACCCCCCCCCCTCAAAATAAATAAATAAAAAACTCACTGAAGTACTGGCTAAATCAGGAATGACTACAACTAAATCTTCAATAACTTCACATGCTGTACAAACATTTGGGGCAAAACTTTCAACTCTTTCCTCTAATTTCTGCCAGCCATTTTGTTTCATGTTAGCTTCCTCACAGTTCAAGGACATTTCTTATTATCATGGATGCTTTGTATTGTTAATGAAAAAAAAAAGATTTCAGTTTTTAGATTTAAGGAAAACATAAAGATAGATTTGTTCTGCATTATATTCCTCAAAATTTCTAGCCTACAATTTATATGTAGCTCACTTATTCAAGATCATTATTTAGACTAGGACATTGTAGGATTTACAAAATTTAAATAATACTTACGAACTGAGTTGCTTGCAGCTGTGTATTCAACATGAAGAAAGAAAGGAGACTTTCATTAGAATGACATATCCATTCTAGGGCTAACTAGTGTATATATTATAGTTATATATAACTAGTGTATATTATATGACTGTCATTACTCATTTATTATGCTGTTACTTCATCTCATTGTTAACAAATGCATCTGACAGTGAAATATAGTTTCTGTCAGGAATGTCAATAGCAAGTACTTGTGGAGGAAAAGGCAGAGATTAAGGGCCATAAGCAGAATTTAAAATGACAGGCAGATTTCAGAATAAAAATTGTGCTTGGTTTATCAAATCCACCATCATCATCATGTGTCATGCCACCAGGCATTGGTGATCACGCTTCTCTGCAGATCTCGCTTTTTGATATTTTCTATTGGCTCAGTTGGTGATTTGTGCATCACGTTAGACTGTCCATGACTTTTTTCTCTTGGTCTTCCCATGCTTATCTTTTCAATTTATCTTTCCCTATTGTTATGATGTTTTCAAGCCTGGCCTTTCTCATTTTAAGTTCAATGAATAAAGACTGTCATTTTCTTATTGATTTAAGTAGGATTCTTTCAATATTTGCTTTTGTTAGAAAACTCTTCTTTTGTCATTTTAGCTGTCCATTGTATTCTTAACATTCTATTTATAACTACAACTTTGCTGCCTCTAGTGATCAAATTCTCTTAAGTATTTTAATCAAAGACAGTTTTCACACTTCACTACTTGTGATATAAATGCTGTTGATTAAAAAAAAAAATGGTAATAAGATGGAGTTGGTGTATTTTTATTTGTGTAGAACAGCAAGTGAGGTGTAATGTAATGTCAATCTGTGATTCTTTTTTTTTAAATTTCACTTTTGCTACTATGGGTCAAATAAATCTGCAATATTCAGTGGTTGATTCATAGTATGTTCAGACCACAGTATTCAGTGGTTGATTCATAGTATGTTCAGACGACAGTATTCAGTGGTTGATTCATAGTATGTTTAGACCACAATATTTAGTGGTTGATTCATAGTATGTTCAGACCACAAATATTTAGTGGTTGATTCATAGTATGTTCAAATCACTATTTTTATTTTGTTCTTAAAAAGAAAATTAACATGACAAAATGTGTATCATTCAAAACAAAAACAAAAAATTAAAAAACATTAATCTATAACTCTCTCTCTCTCTCTCTCTCACACACACACATGCACAGAAACTAAACATATGTACAAAGACAACATCTGAAACAGATATATGTGAAATAAATTTATATGGACATAAAATGATTTCAGTTCTTAGATTTAAGTTTTGAAAAGGAAAACATAAAGATAGATTTGTCCTGCATTATATTCCTAAAAATTTCTAGCCTACAATTTATAAATAGCTCACTACTACGTGATCTTTATTTAGACCAGGACATTGTAGGATTTACAAAATTTAAATAATACTTACGAACTGAGTTGCTTGCAGCTGTGTATTCAATATGAAGAAAGAAAGGAGACTTTCATTAGAATGACATATCCATTCTAGGGCTAACTAGTGTATAATAATATGACTGTCATTACTCATTTATTACGCCGTTACTTCATCTCATTGTTAACAAATGCATCTGACAGTGAAATATAGTTTCTGTCAGGGATGTCAATAGCAAGTACTTGTGGAGGAAAAGGCAGAGATTAAGGGCCATAAGCAGAGTTTAAAATGACAGGCGGCTTTCAAAACAAAAATAGTGTTTTGTTGATCAAATCCACCATCATCATCATGTGCCATGCCAGCAGGCATTGGTGATCATGCTTCTCTGCAGATTTTGCTTTTTGATATTTTCCATTGGCTCAGTTGGTGATTATATGTTGTGCACCACGTTAGACTGTCCACGATTTTTGTTCTCTTGGTCTTCCCATGCCTACCTTGTTTATTTATCTTTCCCTTCTGTTATGATGTTTTCAAGCCTGCCCTTTCTCATTTTAAGTTCAATGAATAATGACTGTCATTTTCTTATTGATTTAAGTAGGTTTCTTTCAATATTTGCTTTTGTTAGAAAACTCCTCTTTTGTCATTTTAGCTGTCCATTGTATTCTTAACATTCTAATTATAACCACAACTTTGCTGCCTCTAGTGATCAAATTCTCTTAAGCATTTTAATCAAAGACAGTTTTCACACTTCACTACTTGTGATATAAATGCTGTTGGTTTAAAAAAAATATGGTAATAAGATGGGGTTGGTGTATTTTTATTTGTGTAGAAAAGCGAGTGAGGTGTAATGTAATGTCATTCTGTGATTCTTTTTTTTTATATTTCATTTTTGCTACTATGGGTCACATAAATCTGCAATATTCAGTGGTTGATTCATACTATTTTCAAACCACAATATTCAGTGATTGATTCATAGTATGTTCAGAGCACAATATTTAGTGGTTGATTCATAGTATGTTCAGAGAACTTTTTTGTTTTGTTCTTAAAAAGAAAATTAATGTGACAAAATGTGTATCATTCAAAATAAAAACAAAAAATAAAAAAACACTAATCTATAACTATCTCTATCTCTCTCTGTGTCTCTCTCTCTCTCTGTCTGTCTGTCTGTCTGTCTCTCTCTCTCACACACACACACACACACAGAAACAGAGAAACTAAACAGATATATAGATACAACATCCAGAACAGGTATCTTATATTATCTTATATCTTATATCCTTCCTGTGCCGTTAAACGTCACATAGGGCTCGCAAAGTAGTTTGCCAATTTTTCCTGTCTTCAACGAGTCTTTCAACCTCATCAAAGGATTTTATGCCTGTTAATTTGGCCTCTCTTAGCAATGTCCTCTTCAGAGTTTCACGTGGTCTGCCTCTTTTTCTTTTGCCTGTTGTGTTCCACTTGATAGCTTGTTTTGGGATTCTCTGATCATTTCTTCTCATCAAGTGACCAACATGTCCATCTCCTTTTCCTGATTACCCATGAGACTGGTTGTTGTTCAGTCATCTGTCTTATCTCTGCATTGTTTTTTAATTCATTCCACTTGATGCTGAGTACTGTCCTTATGCACTTACTTTCAAAAGAGTCTAATTTCTTTTCTGTTTCTTTAGTTGTTTTCCAGCTTTCACATGCATAAATGAGTGTGGATATTACATTTGAATTGAATAGTCTTAACTTGGTTTTTGTACTTATCACTTTTGAATTCCATATGTTCTCAAGATTCTTGAAGATTGATGCTGCTTTTGCAATTCTGATCCTAACTTCCTTTCTAGTGTCACCACCCTGGTCTATGTAGCTGCCAAGGTATGCAAATTGATTGACTTCTTCAATATCTGTCCCTTCTATGTGTATTTTTCCATTTTGATTGATGGGAATTTTCATTATTTTTGTTTTGTCCTTGTTAATTTCAAGTCCTATTTTGCTAGCCAGTGAAGACAGGCTATCTGTTTTTTCTTGCATGGAATTCACATTATTACTGATAAGAGTTATGTCATCAGCAAAACCAAAATCTTCTAGTTGGGTCCCATGTACCCAGTCGATACCTGCGTTACCTGTGCAGCATTTTTTCATTATGAAGTCTATTGTAATCCCAAAAAGTAAAGGAGACAGTATATAGCCTTGTTTCACACCTGTTTCAATCTGGAACCATTCACTCATCCCTTCTTCTGTCTTGACTGCACAAACACATCCATTGTATAAGTCCTTAATGATGTTGACAATTTTAGGTGGTATTCCATAAAGACTTAAAATTCTCCATAATGAATCTCTGTGTATGCTATCAAACGCCTTTTTAAAATCTATGAAGTTCAGTTAATGGTTTCTGCTTTTCAATATGTTCTTCAAGTATTATTCTGAGAGGTATATCTGATATAAATTTTTATGGACATACAGTTAGCACAAGTTTTGGGATATATATTTTTTCATTAAAATATCTAAACTGAAATTGTATAGCAAACAAGTGTGACCAGTTTTCTGAAATAAATCACAATTAGGCTACCTTTCAGCCCTCCCTCCCCTCAAAATAAATAAATAAAAAACTCACTGAAGAACTGGCTAAATCAAGAATGGCTACAACTAAATCTTCAATAACTTCACATGCTGTACAAAAATTTTGGGCAAAACTTTCAACTCTTTCCTCAAATTTCTGCCAGCCATTTTGTTTCATGTTAGCTTCCTCACAGTTCAAGGACATTTCTTATTATCATGGATGCTTTGTATTGTTAATGAAAAAAAATGATTTCAGTTTTTAGATTTAAATTTTGAAAAGGAAAACATAAAGATAGATTTGTCCTGCATTATATTCCTCAAAATTTCTAGCCTACAATTTATAAATAGCTCACTTCTACAAGATCTTTATTTAGACCAGGACATTGTAGGATTTACAAAATTTAAATAATACTTACGAACTGAGTTGCTTGCAGCTGTGTATTCAATATGAAGAAAGAAAGGAGACTTTCATTAGAATGACATATCCATTCTAGGGCTAACTAGTGTATAATAATATGACTGTCATTACTCATTTATTACACTGTTACTTCATCTCATTGTTAACAAATGCATCTGACAGTGAAATATAGTTTCTGTCAGGGATGTCAATAGCAAGTACTTGTGGAGGAAAGGGCAGAGATTAAGGGCCATAAGCAGAATTTAAAATGACAGATGGCTTTCAGAATAAAAATTGTGCTTGGTTTATCAAATCCACCATCATCATGATGTGTCATGCCACCAGGCATTGGTGATCACGCTTCTCTGCAGATCTCGCTTTTTGATATTTTCTATTGGCTCAGTTGGTGATTTGTGCATCACGTTAGACTGTCCACGACTTTTTTCTCTTGGTCTTCTTATGCCTATGTTTTCAATTTATCTTTCCCTTTTGTTATGATGTTTTCAAGCCTGGCCTTTCTCATTTTAAGTTCAATGAATAAAGACTGTCATTTTCTTATTGATTTAAGTAGGTTTCTTCCAATATTTGCTTTTGTTAGAAAACTCCTCTTTTGTCATTTTAGCTGTCCATTGTATTCTTAACATTCTAATTATAACTACAACTTTGCTGCCTCTAGTGATCAAATTCTCTTAAGCATTTTAATCAAAGACAGTTTTCACACTTCACTACTTGTGATATAAATGCTGTTGGTTTAAAAAAAAATATGGTAATAAGATGGGGTTGGTGTATTTTTATTTGTGTAGAACAGCGAGTGAGGTGTAATGTAATGTCGTTCTGTGATTCTTTTTTTTTATATTTCATTTTTGCTACTATGGGTCAAATAAATCTGCAATATTCAGTGGTTGATTCATAGTATGTTCAAACCACAATATTTAGTGGTTGATTCATAGTATGTTCAAACCACAATATTCAGTGATTGATTCATAGTATGTTCAGACCACAATATTTAGTGGTTGATTCATAGTATGTTCAAACCACAATATTCAGTGATTGATTCATAGTATGTTCGGACCACAATATTTAGTGGTTGATTCATAGTATGTTCAGAGAACTTTTTTGTTTTGTTCTTAAAAAGAAAATTAACTTGACAAAATGTGTATCATTCAAAATAAAAACAAAAAATAAAAAAAAACACTAATCTATAACTCTCTCTCTCACACACACACACACAGAAAGTGAAAAACAAAACATATATACAGAGACAACATCCGAAACAGGTATATGTAATATAAATTTATATGGACATACAGTTAGCACAACTTTTGGAACATGCATTTTTTTCATTAACTGGAAAATATCTAAACTGAAATTGAATAGCAAACAAGTGTGACCAGTTTTGTGAAATAAATCACAATTAGGCTACCGTCCACGCCCCTGCCCCCCCCCCCCGAGAATAAATAAATAAATAAAAAACTCACTGAAGAACTGGCTAAATCAGGAATGACTACAACTAAATCTTCAATAACTTCACATGCTGCACAAACATTTGGGGCAAAACTTTCAACTCTTTCCTCAAATTTCTGCCAGCCATTTTGTTTCATGTTAGCTTCCTCACAGTTCAAGGACATTTCTTACTATCATGGATGCCTTGTATTGTTAATGAAAAAAAATGATTTCAGTTTTTAGATTTAAATTTTGAAAAGGAAAACATAAAGATAGATTTGTCCTGCATTATATTCCTCAAAATTTCTAGCCTACAATTTATAAATAGCTCACTTCTACAAGATCTTTATTTAGACCAGGACATTGTAGGATTTACAAAATTTAAATAATACTTACGAACTGAGTTGCTTGCAGCTGTGTGTTCAACATGAAGAAAGAAAGGAGACTTTCATTAGAATGACATATCCATTCTAGGGCTAACTAGTGTATAATAATATGACTGTCATTACTCATTTATTTACGCCGTTACTTCATCTCATTGTTAACAAATGCATCTGACAGTGAAATATAGTTTTATAGTTTCTGTCAGGGATGTTAATAGCAAGTATTTGTGGAGGAAAGGACAGAGATTAAGGGCCATAAACGGAGTTTAAAATGACAGGTGGCTTTCTGAAAAAAAAAAGGAGCTTGGTTTATAAGATCTACTATCATCATCATGTGCCATGCCGGCAGGCACTGGTGATCATGCTTCTCTGCAGATCTCGCTTTTTAATATTTTCCATTGGCTCAGTTGGTGATTTTATGTCGTGCATCACGTTAGACTGTCGACAATTTTTTTCTCTTGGTCTTCCCATGCCTACCTTGTCTATTTATCTTTCTCTTTTGTTATGATGTTTTCAAGCCTGCCCTTTCTCATTTTAAGTTCAATGAATAAAGACTGTCATTTTCTTATTGATTTAAGTAGGTTTCTTTCAATATTTGCTTTTGTTAGAAAATTCCTCTTTTGTCATTTTAGCTGTCCATTGTATTCTTAACATTCTAATTATAACCACAACTTTGCTGCCTCTAGTGATCAAATTCTCTTAAGCATTTTAATCAAAGACAGTTTTCACACTTCACTACTTGTGATATAAATGCTGTTGATTAAAAAAAAAATGGTAATAAGATGGGGTTGGTGTATTTTTATTTGTGTAGAACAGCGAGTGAGGTGTAATGTAATGTCAATCTGTGATTCTTTTTTTTTATATTTCATTTTTGCTACTATGGGTCACATAAATCTGCAATATTCAGTGGTTGATTCATAGTATGTTCAGACCACAGTATTCAGTGGTTGATTCATAGTATGTTCAGACCACAATATTCAGTGGTTGATTCATAGTATGTTCAGACCACAATATTTAGTGGTTGATTCATAGTATGTTCAGACCACAATATTCAGTGGTTGATTCATAGTATGTTCAGACCACAATATTTAGTGGTTGATTCATAGTATGTTCAGAGTACTTTTTGTTTTGTTCTTAAAAAAATAACAGGACAAAATATGTAAAGTATCAATTGAAAAAAATATACTAACCTCTTTGTTTCACCTTCTCACAATCATACACACACCCATAAACACACACAGAGGAAGGGGGGAGAGGGAGGGAGGGAGAGGGAGAGAGAGAGAGAGTATTTTGTAAAAATCATCCAAGCACTTCACTAAATTACCAGCCTTTTTTAACATGACGAAGTGCAGGATTGTCACATTATATCGGCTGTCTGAAGTTATCAAACACGACAGAAGTTGTGGCACTTAAAGGGAGACAAGAGAGCATGGACTTCATGTGCTGGATTACTTTTTCTCTGAATTTTGTAGCCAAGGATATATACAAGTGTTCTTGCGCACAAATTACATACTTGAGCCATTACATTTTACAGCTTACAAGTAATAAATTGTACTTACATGTTGTGTTGCCGGCAGCTGTGTTCAGTATGAAAAGAGCAAAAGAAAGAGATTATTTCCATTAGAAGCTTTACTTTACACAAAATAATGCAATCTGGCATATGTCTGTCTTATTTTGTCAGGTTATTTAAGAGAACAGTTTTTAACTTGACAGGGGGATTTCCACAGGGAATGTCGAACTTAACTGTTCCGACAAAGGGAATTTTTTTTTGGGGGTGGGGGTGGGGGTGGAGGTGGGTAGGTTTGGGGGTTAGAAGAAAGAGAAGAAAGAGAAAAGAAGAAAGAGAAGAAAAAGAAGAAAGAGAAGAAAAAGAAGAAAGAGAAGAAAAAGAAGAAAAGAAAGAGAAGAAAGAGAAGAAAAAGAAGAAAGAGAAGAAAAAGAAGAAAGAGAAGAAAAAAAAGAAAGAGAATAAAAAGAAGAAAGAGCAGAAAGAGAAGAAAAAGAAGAAAGAGAGAGAGAGGGGCGAAATGTAAGGAAAAAAAATGAAAAGTTGTGCTCGGTTTTAACATTTTGGTTGATGAAACAGCAGACCTGAACGTGCAGCCCAGTATATTACTTCGTATAATCGTGTTAGCGATACCTGGACGTGCAGCACAGTATATTACTTCGTATAATCGTGTTAGCGATACCTGGACGTGCAGCACAGTATATTACTTCGTATAATCGTGTTAGCGATACCTGGGCGTGTAGGCCAGTATATTACTTCGTATAATCGTGTTAGCGATACCTGAACGTGCAGCCCAGTATATTACTTCGTATAATTATGTTAGCGATACTTGGGCGTGCAGCACAGTATATTACTTCGTATAATCATGTTAGCGATACTTGGACTTACATACCAGGGATGCCCAACCTGTGGTTCGTGTGCCCCCATGTGGGGAAGCAGGCGGTTCTCTTAAGACTTCTTCATTGGTTTTCTTAGCTGTCCATGGTACCTTCAACATCCTTCTTATAAACCACATTTCCATGGCCTCCATTTCTCTCTGAACTCTCTTATTCATAGACCTTGCTTCGCACCCATAAAACAATATTGCCTCGATGTAACATTTAAATACTCGAAATCTTGTTTCCATTGATATGGATCTGTTGCACAAGATGTTTCTCATTTTCTGGAATGTTATTTGGCCTGAGCACATCTGCTTTTTATTTCATTGTGACATTTCCCATCAGTTGTTATAATCGTTCCTAAGTACTTGAATCTATCAACTTTCTTCAGATTTGTGCCATCGATGGTAATTGCTACATTTTGGTGGTATTCTTTTCTTTGAGATGACCATCACTTCAGTCTTCTTTTTGTTCAGGCTGAGACCTTTACTTTTACTTTCACGAACCACGATTTCCAGGAAGCCTGTAGCTCCCCTTCATTTTTAGCAATCAGAACTGTGTCGTCTGCATATCTTAAGCTGTTACGGTTGTACCCTCCAACTGATATTCCTGGCAAGCTCTCTATATTTCTCATTATGTTTTCGCTGTACAAGGAGAAGAGGTCATGAGATAGAACAAATCCTTATCCCCCTCTCAATTTTATGTCTTGGAATGCTCCTATTTGGTTCTCAATCTTCATTGCTGCTGATTGCCCCCAGTATATGTTTTTGATAAGTTTCAGATCTTTCCCATCTATGTTGATGACTTCCAGCATTCTTATAATTTCTGTGTGTCTCACTTTATCAAATGCTTTACAGTAGTCTATGAAGCATAAGTAACATCCGTCTTTTCTTCTATTGATTTCTCCATTAATGTTCTCATTATATACATGTTAAGTTTGAGTTAGAAATTAAAGAAAGTTTGAAATAGCAAAGATTACGAAGGAATTGAGCTGGAGAATCAGTAATTGTGCGGGATAGTGTTGGTTACAAACAAATATTAGTACATAGAGTTAACATTTATATACAATTCTTATAAAAAATGTGCATGTAACTATAAAAACATGAGTATAATATCTGTCCGTGTCTTGTCGCTCTCTAACTCTGAAGTTTATCGTATGTGACTCTTACGTCAAGCAGGTTTGCTCCCCTGATATGGATAGTGGTACTTCTCCGGACTTTCGTCACTCTTACCTCCTATATGACATCTCTAGCGCCCCTTGCATCTAGGTTATGCCTCAGCGCACTCTTGCCTCCTATATGACATCTCTAGCGCCCCTTGCATCTAGGTTATGCCTCTAGCGCACTCGTGCCTCCTATATGACATCCCTAGCACCCCTTACCTCCTATATGACATCTCTAGCGCCCCATACCTCCTATATGACATCTCTAGCGCCCTTTACCTCATATATGACATCTCTAGCGTCCCTTACCTACTATATGACATCTCTAGCACCCATTACCTCCTATATGACATCTCTAGCGCACTCTTGCCTCCTATATGACATCTCTAGCACCCCTTACCTCCTATATGACATCTCTAGCACCCCTTACCGCCTATATGACATCTCTAGCACCCCTTACCTCCTATATGACATCTCTAGCACCCCTTACCTCCTATATGATATCTCTAGCGCCCCTTGCATCTAGGTTATGCCTCTAGCGTCCCCTTGCCTCCTATATGACATCTCTAGCACCCCTTACCTCCTATATGACATCTCTAGCACCCCTTACCTCCTATATGAGATCTGTAGCACCCCTTACCTCCTATATGACATCTCTAGCGCCCCTGCCATCTAGGTTATGCCTCTAGCGCCCCGTGCCTCCTATATGACATCTCTAGCACCCCTTACCGCCTATATGACATCTCTAGTGCCCCATACCTCCTATATGACATCTCTAGCACCCTTTACCTCCTATATGACATCTCTAGCACCCCTTACCTCCTATATGACATCTCTAGCACCCCTTACCTCCTATATGACATCTCTAGCACCCCTTACCTCCTATATGAGATCTGTAACACCCCTTACCTCCTATATGACATCTCTAGCGCCCCCTGCCATCTAGGTTATGTCTCTAGAGCCCCCTTGCCTCCTAGTCCACATTTCTAGCACCGACTTACCCCCAATGCCACATCCCTTAAAACAGAAAAAAAAAACTTCCGGGTCACAGACTGGAACCCCACCCTCCTCAATGAGCCAGAATGTAATCATTGTAATTTTTCTTCTTGAAGAATGAGGAATATTTTTTTTAAAACTTAAGTTCTGTTTTTTTTTCTTCACCCAGTTTGTTGTTACATCCCACTCCCCCCCCCCCCCCCCCACACACTTTACAGATCTTCCCAACCCCCATTAAAGTAGAAACGGGACGGCTAAGTTTGAGAACCGCTGATCTGTAGAGTCCATGGAACCTATCTCTCCCCCCTCCCTCGCACACCCCCCCCCCAACCGGGGTCCATGAAATGATTTTTGAGGTCCACAGACCAGCAAATCTTAGCATCGCCTGGGTTCTACAGTGGTTCTCAGATAGGAAAGAGGGTCCATGGCACCAAAAAAAAAATGGGTAAAGAACCACTGGTACGTACGGTTGCTTTACGTATGCGTCTGCTACTACATATTCTTTTACAAGGATTTTCAAAAGGGGGGGGGGGGTGGAAGGGAGAGAGAATATTATTCTTGTTTGTTACCTCGGCTTAATCAAGTAATATTCTATAACCTGTTACTGTCGTTCTTGAATTTGTTATTTTTGTTTTCATTACTCAAGCCAGGTATATGCCCCCTCCTCCCTCCCGCTTTCCCCGTACCTTCGTATTTTACCAAACTGTCCTGGAGTTATTGGACATGATAATGGTACCTTGAAACAAACAATAATTCTCGTGGAAGTGTTGTTGTTGTTGTTGTTGTTGCTGTTGTTGTCATGGAAATACTAAAAAAATTGCCAAGAATTTATTTACGGCGGTTATCCAAAGGAAAACTTTAAACGAAACAAAATTGTCACATAATTGCTCCATTTTTCTACGTAATCTCCAGTACGTCTGCTGCAAGTCTTCCAGCGCTTGCAAAGTTGCATCGATTCATGAGGAAAGTCGAGTGCATAGTCGTTCATAGACCGCCTGTTTTACCTCTTTTTTCTTGAAAAGTAAGAAACAAGTACCCAGAAGTCCGTTTCGGAACTTACTTCTCCACTCATGAACATGCTGCAAGCACAGGCGTCCATCGCCGTACTGAATCTTCATTAGCTGATGAACTGCGATAGATTTCCCGCCTTCAAATGATGACATAACTGCTCCACTTTCTCCCATGCTTCAAGAGCAGAAATCATCTTTACACTTTATTATGACGTCATGTAGCTTGTTGATACCGTGCTGCCACCTGTAAGACGTTCCTTACGTCATTTACATGATGATGAGACTGCGTTTAGAATTTTATAGCAATTTCCATTCAGGTCACCCTCGTATGTTAAAGTCGCAAGCGCAAGCAAAGTGCGCCGTACAACACGGATATTGCTCGATGTTACTGTGATCGATTATACAACCTGACAGAGTCGGCCATGACAGGGACAGCTCAGCAAATAACTAACGACAGTTGATATCTGCCTGCAGTCAAAACTATTTCCTTACACGAACAATGACAAAAAGAAGTGGATGGTACAGACATATTTAATGAAATATAGAAGATAAACTGAAATGGTCTACATGGTTCTTATACTTAAACGTACGAGGTGAAGACGCATGTCCGATGAGGCAATCAGCGTCCCATAGCTGATAGGCCAGCGTCAGGGTTAGCGAACTATAGCTGACCAAGACCCTGTCCCACCTCTCCGTGGTACCCGCAGTAACAGGCCTAGCCTGGCTAACGGGGCAGGGATCGCCATAGTTCCCATGGTGGTGGAGTCTGCTAAAGAAGTATTGCACACCCTCCCCCCCCCCCCCCCTTGCTTTTTAGCTGTACTCCGGGACTGAAAAAATAGCCGTCATAACCCGCTGCTACGCTCATACGATGCTGTGCCTCAACACCTCCACAAAGAACAACAGCTCTCAGTTACAGGAGTTCGTACAAGAACAAGTACAATACTTACACGTGGGTGTGACTACATCTCCTGGCACTGGCACTGGTACTGGTGCTGATGCTAAAATATTAAAACAAGCTTTTAGAACAAATGCTGTCATGATAACATAAAACAAGTTTTTAGAACAAATGCTGTCATGATAACATAAAACAAGTTTTTAGAACAAATGCTGTCATGATAACATAAAACAAGTTTTTAGAACAAATGCTGTCATGATAACATAAAACAAGTTTTTAGAACAAATGCTGTCATGATAACCTAAAACAAGCTTTCAGAACAAATTCTGTCATGATAACCTATAACAATTACGTTTTGATAACATTTTAAACAAATATTCCTAATACTATCATCATAAACTAAAACAAATACATTTTAGTAACATTTAGAATGACAAAAAGATTAATAAAATGGCAGGCATCGAAGATAGGTCGGGTTGGTTTGTTGTTCAGTTGTCTGGCTTGCGGGTACCGTCATCATTAATCGTCTGTACTTTCAGTGTAGCATAAGATATCGACAACGGTTCCTCAGTCAGTCCTGTCTTGAGGAGGTCAGGATACATCAAACCCTGTCTCTCTCGCTTCCTTTAGTTTTAACTGCACCGTGCGTCTCCGTGTTCCTAATGGCCTGCACCACTTTGGCACCCGTAGTTGTTGCTTTGGCGAGGCGAAGGACTGAGTTGGAACAAGGATTTCCTCGTGGCCCTCATTCCTGCGCGTCATTGGTGGTACCACTGCAGCATTCCCTCGCTGCTACACCGAGACTCGACATGCAGACATTCCCTCGCTGCTCCACCGAGACTCGACGTGCAGACATTCCCTCGCTGCTACACCGAGACTCGACATGCAGACATTCCCTCGCTGCTACACCGAGACTCGACATGCAGACATTCCCTCGCTGCTACACCGAGACTCAACATGCAGACATTCCCTCGCTGCTCCACTGAGACTCGACATGCAGACATTCCCTCGCTGCTCCATCAATACTCGACGTACAGACATTCCCTCGCTGCTCCACCGAGACTTTGCATGTAGACTCCTTTGTTAATATTTATGTAGCACTCATTTATTTTAATTCGGTAGGTCGTTGGCCCCAGAACCCCTAACCTGAAGGACCAGGGTGTCTCTCCTTGTCTGTCTCCTCTCCGTTGACCTGCTGGGCATGGACTCTTTTGTTAGTTATGCTACCGCCGGTATAGCTGTTCTTATCACTGGAGCACACACATTCCCCCCCCCCCTTTCCACCGCAATAAGGTGGAGACACCACCAGGAGAGTTGTGGGTATGCAGGATAATTGATTAGTTGACTGACAGGTTGATCGGTTGTTGGCAGGTTGAGGACTCACACACTGCGCTGAACCACAGATATCGAGTCCAGTGGGAGGTGGCTATGATGCTGTGTTTGATTTCCGAAGCGGACAGACAGTGTCTTCACTAGCTCCACCACCATGATAAGCACGCTGATTCACACTAAGCTGTCCAGGCAGAAGGGGAGAAAATCTCCAAGAAAAGATGGATCTACTTCGCTGGCTCTATCTGCTTCAGAATCATTGTTGTTGTTGTTGTTGTTGTTCTTCTTCTTCTTCTTCTTCTTCTTCTTCTGCATTCGAGGTTGTTCATTTCAGATCCTGATCCCTGTCGACATGGCAAAGCCCGCAGTCCTCTCCAGATCCTGATAGAAGCCCCCAAAGCTTTTGCCCCAAGCTTGTGTCCTCTGACCTTGTCTCACGCCTCAGGTCCGCATGCCATTTCCTTACAGGAAAAGTGACAATAAGAAGTGGATGGTGCAGACAGATTTCATGAAATGTAGAAGATGAACTGAAATGGCTTATATGGGTCTTGTACTTACTCGGGATGCCGGGTACGTTTACTGGTCCTAGTGCTAAAAAAAAAACAAACAAGCTTTAAGCATAAACGATGCTTTCATGAAGCAAGCATATTTCAGTAACTTTTAAAACAAGCATTCGTAACATTATCATCAAAGGAAAGCTCGCCGGGTGCCAGGGTGTTCGTTTTGTTCAGACAGTCATTGTTTTCAAACACCTTTTTTTGGAGGGTTCTTGATGGCTAAGTTGATTAATGCGCTGTTCTCTCTTGGCTAGACGGTTCGTTCTACCAGAGTACCGGGTTCAAGTCCCAGGTAATTCTTGCATTTCTCTTTGTCTAAAAGTGCTTCGTTTTTCCAAGGTCTAACCATATAATATCGTGCTTTGTTACTCTACTGTGCGAAAGCCTTGTTGCTTCCTATTTGTAAATTTGTAACATTATCATCGTAGGCTAAAACAAATACATTTTAATAATATTTAAAACAAACATTCATAGCACTGTCATCATAACCCTAAAATAAGTACACATTAATAACATTTAAAATGGAAAAAAATAGTAAAATAAAATGGCGTGCCATCGAAGAGAGATATACTGTATTTGGTTGAGCGGTTGATAGACAGTTGGTTTGGTTTTTTCTGTTGTCTGGTTGGTGGTTATGTAGGATGACTGACTGGTTGATAGGCAATTGATTAGATCAAAGGTTCAAATCAAACTCTGGCGTCACTGCATCCAGGACAGGCCCTATATATGCCCCGCCGCATGCCGCAGCATTCATCCAAGAGTATGTTGGCCAATAGTTCCCTTCAAGTGTTGGTTCTTTACGATGTGATTGGTCGGCTGTTGACAGGTTGGCTAATGATCTGCATATAGCCTCAAACATGAATATTCTACAGAATGTGCTGTGGTAAAAAATCTTGACCCCACAGATATTAAGTCCCGTGGGAAGTGCCTGTGATGGTTTTCTTTGATTTCTGAAGCCGACAGGCAACGTCTTCACAAGCTCCACCACCATGATAAGCACGTTCATTCCCATTCAGCTTGCCAGGCAGAAGGGGAGCGAATCGTGAATAAAAGACAGATCTACTTCTCTGGCCCAGATAACTACAAGATCAGTCTAAAGTAGTTACCTTAGCCTTCAGCATTACTTTTGGATGAAAATTTCGAGGAAATAGAAATAACAAGAAAGCTAATTGTAGCATAAAAGCTGGCCATGGAGACAAACAGGGGATATGGTGCTAGTGTCCGTATTTCCTTGACCTGTCAGCACATTAGAGGATCACGTAGTCAGCATTTAGCCTGGCTGTCTTTCCTTCCCCAGTTCCAGGTACCCATTTCTACAGCCTGGGGCGCCTCCGGCCGGATTTGAACCAACGACCTTCCCCACGCGAGGCTAGAGTTACTGTAAAAATGAAGGGGAAAAAACCAACGAAAAGAGTTTAAGAGATTTAGAAGGAAAAAAAAAAGAAGACACAAAGAAAAGAGTTTAATAGATTTAGAAGAAGAAAAAAGCCAAGAAGACAAACAAAAAAAAAGAAGTTGAAGAGATTTACGAGTAGAAGAAACTTTGTCGCTGTTATCATACTTACGGCGTCTGGGACCATCATTGTCTCCTGAGACGAAGTATAAAAGATATTTGATCAAAGTTAACACTGCTAAACATTATTAATGCAACAATTTTTAAAACTTTAGAATTACTTAAAATTTAAAAAAAAATATCCCTGAAATAAATATAGCAAACATGGGGAAAAAACAAGATAGCAACAAACTTGTCCTAACATAATTTCTTGATTATTCATGAGACAAATAATCTTCGTTTCTATATGCTTGCACGGGGCCGAAGACGCCGACCATTTTGGCAATCAGAGGCCCATAAATGACATGCTACTGCCAAGGTTGGCCGATCACAGATGACCAAGACCCTGTCCCAGCTCTCCGTTGGCCTAGCCTGGCTAACTCCATAATCCCCTTGGCAGTGGAGTCTGCTAAAGAAGTATTGCACGGCTCAGGCTTTTTT
The DNA here is from genome assembly GCA_009760885.1 of Achatina immaculata. Taxonomy (NCBI): domain Eukaryota; kingdom Metazoa; phylum Mollusca; class Gastropoda; order Stylommatophora; family Achatinidae; genus Lissachatina; species Lissachatina immaculata. The sequence goes on along the minus strand of CM019714.1, from coordinate 11,664,880 downwards.
TAGCTGCACTCCAGGACTGAAAACAAAAAAAATTAGCCGTCATAACCCGCTGGTATCCCAATATGATGCTGTGTCTCAACACCTTCACAACAACGGCTGTGTCTCAACACCTTCACAACATCGACTGTGTCTCAACACCTTCACAACATCGGCTGTCTCAACACCTTCACAACATCGGCTGTGTCTCAACACCTTCACAACATCGACTGTGTCTCAACACCTTCACAACATCGACTGTGTCTCAACACCTCACAACATCGGCTGTGTCTCAACACCTTCACAACATCGGCTGTGTCTCAACACCTTCACAACATCGACTGTGTCTCAACACCTTCACAACATCGGCTGTATCAACAACTTCACAACATCGGCTGTGTCTCAACACCTTCACAAAATCGGCTGTGTCTCAACACCTTCACAACATCGGCTGTGTCTCAACACCTCACAACATCGGCTATGTCTCAACACCTTCACAGCATCGGCTGTGTCTCAACACCTTCACAACATCGACTGTCCCTTAACACCTTCACAACATCGGCTGTGTCTCAACACCTTCACAACATCGGCTGTCCCTTAACACCTTCACAACATCGACTGTCCCTTAACACCTTCACAACATCGGCTGACTCAACACTTCAGAACATCGACTGTCCCTTAACACCTTCACAACATCGGCTGTGTCTCAACACTTCACAACATCGGCTGTCCCTTAACACCTTCACAACATCGGCTGTCCCTTAACACCTTCACAATATCGGCTATGTCTCAACACCTTCACAACATCGGCTGTCCCTCAATACCTTCACAACATCGGCTGTCTCAACACTTCAGAACATCGACTGTCCCTTAACACCTTCACAACATCGGCTGTGTCTCAACACTTCACAACATCGGCTGTCCCTTAACACCTTCACAACATCGGCTGTGTCTAAACACTTCACAACATCGGCTGTCCCTTAACACCTTCACAACATCGGCTGTGTCTCAACACCTTCACAACATCGGCTGTGTCTCAACACCTTCACAACATCGGCTGTGTCTCAACACCTTCACAACATCTGTTGTGCCTTAACACCTTCACAACATCTGTTGTGCCTTAACACCTTCACAACATCATCTGCAAAGAAACCCAGCTAGCAGTTCAGATGAGACAGAAGACAAGACAAGACATACATTATATTTAATGAAAATCTCACCCCCCCCCCCCCCCCCCCGAATAACATTTTTCTTTCACAAGTTACCTTTAAACGTGAGATATGCCACGGTTTTACATGAATTTAAAATCTGTCTCTTCTTGCCACTTCGTTTGCCATTGTAGACTGTCTCTATTTTTTAAAGTGCCCGACATGTTCTTTACTATGTTCTTTATGTTTTTTACTATGTTCTTTATGTTCTTTACTATGTTCTTTATATTCTTTACTATGTTCTTTATGTTCTTTACTATGTTCTTTGTGTTCTTTACTATGTTTTTTTATATTCTTTACTATGTTCTTTACTATGTTCTTGTTTCCGTGTCGCCAGAGTCTTATTTTGTCAGATTTTTTGTTTTCACTCTCAGCTGCTACCAACAGCGTGTAATGATTGAATCTTACCACACAAACATAGAGGACTGTAAGTCTGTGTATAGTGATTGAATCTTACTACACAAACATAGAGGACTGTAAGTCTGTGTATAGTGATTGAATCTTACTACACAAACATAGGCGACTGTAAGTCTGTGTATAGTGATTGAATCTTACTACACAAACATAGACGACTGTAAGTCTGTGTATAGTGATTGAATCTTACTACACAAACATAGAGGACTGTAAGTCTGTGTATAGTGATTGAATCTTACTACACAAACATAGACGACTGTAAGTCTGTGTATAGTGATTGAATCTTACTACACAAACATAGACGACTGTAAGTCTGTGTATAGTGATTGAATCTTACTACACAAACATAGACGACTGTAAGTCTGTGTACAGTGATTGAATCTTACTACACAAACATAGGCGACTGTAAGTCTGTGTATAGTGATTGAATCTTACTACACAAACATAGACGACTGTAAGTCTGTGTATAGTGATTGAATCTTACTACACAAACAAAGGCGACTGTAAGTCTGTGTATAGTGATAGAATCTTACTACACAAACATAGACGACTGTAAGTCTGTGTATAGTGATTGAATCTTATTACACAAACATAAACGACTGTAAGTCTGTGTATAGTGATTGAATCTTGATACACGAACATTGTAAGTCTATGTATAGTGATTGAATCTTGCTACACAAACATAGAGGACTGTAAGTCTGTGTATAGTGATTGAATCTTATTACACAAACATAGAGGACTGTAAGTCTGTGTATAGTGATTGAATCTTACTACACAAACATAGGCGACTGTAAGTCTGTGTATAGTGATTGAATCTTACTACACAAACATAGGCGACTGTAAGTCTGTGTATAGTGATTGAATCTTACTACACAAACATAGAGGACTGTAAGTCTGTGTATAGTGATTGAATCTTACTACACAAACATAGGCGACTGTAAGTCTGTGTATAGTGATTGAATCTTACTACACAAACATAGACGACTGTAAGTCTGTGTATAGTGATTGAATCTTACTACACAAACATAGGCGACTGTAAGTCTGTGTATAGTGATTGAATCTTATTACACAAACATAGACGACTGTAAGTCTGTGTATAGTGATTGAATCTTGATACACGAACATTGTAAGTCTATGTATAGTGATTGAATCTTACTACACAAACATAGACGACTGTAAGTCTGTGTATAGTGATTGAATCTTGCTGCACAAACATAGACGACTGTAAGTCTGTGTATAGTGATTGAATCTTGCTGCACAAACATAAACAACTGTAAGTCTGAGTATAGTGATTGAATCTTACTACACAAACATAGGCGACTGTAAGTCTGTGTATAGTGATTGAATCTTACTACACAAACATAGAGGACTGTAAGTCTGTGTATAGTGATTGAATCTTACTACACAAACATAGGCGACTGTAAGTCTGTGTATAGTGATTGAATCTTACTACACAAACATAGACGACTGTAAGTCTGTGTATAGTGATTGAATCTTACTACACAAACATAGGCGACTGTAAGTCTGTGTATAGTGATTGAATCTTATTACACAAACATAGACGACTGTAAGTCTGTGTATAGTGATTGAATCTTGATACACGAACATTGTAAGTCTATGTATAGTGATTGAATCTTACTACACAAACATAGACGACTGTAAGTCTGTGTATAGTGATTGAATCTTGCTGCACAAACATAGACGACTGTAAGTCTGTGTATAGTGATTGAATCTTGCTGCACAAACATAAACAACTGTAAGTCTGAGAAGGTTAAGCTTTGAAGATCAAGCGATCGTATTCTGCTGAAAATATGTTGAGCAAATTCCATGCGTAACAAACATCTGCTTAAATTAAAGCGACTTTCAAAACGATTAAGTAAAGAAAAAATATTATAAGGACAAGAGTAAAGAAGTACAAGGATAAGAGTAAAAAAGGTACACGGATAAGAAACATAACTTCTTATTTCATATGTTAGCCCTCAGAAGGCGTTGATAGCGCTTGTCACAGTGTGCAGATGAGCTGTAATATGTGCGCCATTAGGTTCGAAACGTCTGTCTTTGGTATGGAGTATGATTACTGAGGCCTTGTTCGCCTTCCCGCTTTGATCTCTATTTGGCCAGACTAATGTCTGTTACGAAGGGGAACCACGAACAGACTAATGTCTGTTACGAAGGGGAACCACGAACAGACTAGTGTCTGTTACAAAGGGGGAACCACGACCACACTAGTGTCTGTTACAAAGGGGGAACCACGACCACACTAGTGTCTGTTACAAAGGGGAACCACGACCACACTAGTGTCTGTTACAAAGGGGGAACCACGACCACACTAGTGTCTGTTACAAAGGGGGAACCACGACCACACTAGTGTCTGTTACAAAGGGGGAACCACGACCACACTAGTGTCTGTTACAAAGGGGGAACCACGACCACACTAGTGTCTGTTACAAAGGGGGAACCACGACCACACTAGTGTCTGTTACAAAGGGGGAACCACGACCACACTAGTAACTGTAATAAAAGGGAACCACTGAAAGGTAGAGAGTAAAATCTTGGTGGTCAGCCGTAACTTGACAACCCAGTCACCAGCAGCTTGCTATGGCTCTTTGGCCGCTAACTTACTCAGTTTTGTTACTATGTCTTTAAGGGCACGCATATTTCCCATCGCAACATATGCCTGTGAGACCTGGACACTTAGCAAAAGAGCGGAGAAACACATAAATGCCGATGAATGTAAATGATGCTGAAGAGTTGTTCAAGTATCAAGGACACAAAAAAGAACGAATATAACCATACCACAAGAACTTACTATTGAAGAAGGCTGCCTAGTAAAGAGGATTAAACAAAGAAAATTTAAATATTTTGGACATATTAAAAGTTATGAGAATTTAGAGAAGACAGTCTTGGAAGGGTACATAATGGGAAAAAGAAAGAGAGGAAGACTAAGGCAAAGATGGCCGCAAGACATCGTTGATAATCTGCAAATAGATGCATCATAGCAGGCCATCTTGCTTTCAACCGAGAAGCCTACAGGAGAGCTGTTAGGGAGGCAAAGTTCCGCAAGGGACATGCAAATGACTGACTGTCTTTGCCCCCAGAACTAACTTCTTAAGTACAGCAAAAACATAACAGAAAGGAAGCCCCAACACTGTCAAATGAAGAATTTTCGTTTGTATCTTTTAAAAGTATTTTTGCACCGACATTATTTGCCGTGCCGAACATTATTGGCGATCATGCCCACCTATATTGAACCAATGTTGATATTTCGGATGAATTTAAGTTTTTCGTTTTCTTTGTGCATGCCACTTGTTCAGTCCCCTGAGATATGTTTCTCTTTGTCTTCCCCCCCCCCCCCCCCCCGGAATTTTCGTGCTTCCGCAATTTATGAGCGACATATAAAGACAAAAAAAAAGTTAAAAAGTTAAAAAGCGGACATACCTGTTGGCAAGAGACCTGTTGGTAGCTGAGACATGCAGTCTCGAACTGTAAGAAAAGGAAAAATTGACGTGCTGATTTCAAGAAAACGCAAACAAACAAACAAAAAAAAAGTTCGCGCGGAATGTTTTGTGGGTTGCAAGTCTGTGAAATTTAAGCTGTTAAGAGAGATCAAGCAAGCCATTTATTTTGATTGTCAAAAAAAGTGTGGACAAAACAAATTTTCAAATTTAAAAAAAAAATGGTAAATGACTTTGTAACATACAAATAGTTTTAGCGTGCAAGTATACAAGATTAAATATACAGAATTCACAAACCCGCTACAGTAAAGCTGTGATAACAAGTTATAATTATACTATTTAAATATATAAAAAAAGGCAGGAATATCTTTATTCATTTTTAACTGAGCACACAGATCTAACGTTTCTGGACCAGTATTATGTATGACACAAGCTGGATCATTACAGTTGTGTGTGTGTGGTAAGGAATAAAGCTGTTCCTAGCTTCTTTTTTAAATAGTCTAATTATAATTGATCTAATAAAGTCTAATAAAAGTCTTTAAAAGTCTAATAAATAATTACTCCTCAAATTACTAGGTCTATCAGTCTAATAAATAATTACTGGGCAAATCACTAGGTTTATCAGTCTAATTACTGGGCTAATCACTAGGTCTATAAGAACTGAGCATTGACTCTTTCACTTCAAAACAATCCTGGCAATGATGGTGGATCTTGTGCACCTGTGCGAATCAATGGCCAGTACGATATTTAGGCAATTTTTTTTTAAATTAGCACATTTCTAACAGAACTCATATTCTTAAATTATAGAGTAAGTTCTTTCTAGTTTTGTTTCTACCAACAATTTCTCATGAAAAGTTATTCTAACATGGCATGGAAACTAACTCAGGAGTAAGAGAGTTAAGATTTCAGTAATCTAAATAATCTGTTATTCTCTCTCTCTCCCCCCCCCCTCTCTCTCTCTCTCTCTCTCTCTCTAGCAGCATCACATATACAGCATATTCTTTTTTTTTTAATATTCAAGGAACTGACTTCAGCCATGCAAAGCATATTTTTATAAGACGTTTAATGGAGAAAAAAAAAAGCAAGTTATTTACAGCATTCTTACCAACGCTAGCCACTAACACAACCAGCAGGACACAACAGACAGCCCTCATCGTGGATTATGTAATGTCAGTATACTGTAAATCGCCTGATTATTGTTTGAACGAAATTTCATGCGAACAGGTGATCCAGTAAATGCTTATATATGTCCGTCCCAGGTGAACGAGCACGCGGGTTGGTTCTGCTACAGCCAATGGGAGATGATTTATATATAATTTTTTAAAAATGTTTTTCTGGAGCTCTCTAGGACTCTCCTCTAATCCCCACGCCCTCACCCCCTCCCTAAAATCTGCATTTTCCCATGGCTTTCCCAAGGGTAATATAAGGAAAACACACGCAATTTTCTACTTTGTTTTCCCAGACGTACTATGTGACACATACATACCTTACATAATGGGAAAACTAGCAGGCGGTTACAAAGACATTATGTCAGTGCGACTTGTTTCGATAGGGGGGGGGGGAATGGAAAAATACAGAGGAAGAAAAATCTGTTAGGGTGAAATAATCTTTAAATCAAGTTTGGCGTATTTCATAACAGATTTATGGCATGACATTTCTCATTAGGCGAGATGGCCACAGCCCTAAAGGAAGGTACTGTACATCAATTTCGATCACTTGACACGGCGAGGCTAATGCAGGGATTTATGAGGCTGTGATTGGACGGAGGAGGATGTTTTGAAGGAGGAGAAGGAAAAGCAAACGAGAGAGGAGGTGAGGAAGATGGTGTGAGGATGACATATCGGCTGTCAAGATAGGCTGAACCTTTGTGGGCAACAGAACCTAATAATTTAAGGGCTGTAGTTAGGTTCACAGCAGCATGATACATAGTCAGTGTGAGGGTATCACCAGCTAGATACAGAGTCACTTTGAGGGTATCACCAGCTAGATACAGAGTCACTGTGAGGGTCAGCTAGATACACAGTCAGTGTGAGGGTATCACCAGCTAGATACATAGTCAGTGTGAGGGTATCACCAGCTAGATATAGAGTCAGTGTGAGGTTATCACCATCTAGACACAGAGTCACTGTGAGGTTATTACCAGCTAGATACAAAGTCACTATGAGGGTATCACCAGCTAGATACATAGTCAGTGTGGGGGTATCACCAGCTAGATACAGAGTCACTGTGAGGGTATCATCAGCTAGACACATAGTCACTTTGGGGGTATCACAAACTAGATACAGAGTCACTTTGAGGGTACCACCTGCAGGACACAGAGTCACATCATCTAGCACCAGCTAGATACAGAGTCACTGTGAGGTTATCACCAGCTAGATACAGAGTCACTGTGAGGGTATCACCAGCTAGATACAGAGTCACTGTGAGGTTATCACCAGCTAGATACATAGTCAGTGTGAGGGTATCACCAGCTAGACACAGAGTCACTGTGAGGGTATCACCAGCTAGATACAGAGTCACTGTGAAGGTATCACCAGCTAGATTCATAGTCAGTGTGAGAGTATCATCAGCTAGATACATAGTCAGTGTGAGGGTATCACCAGCTAGATACATAGTCACTGAGAAGGTATCACCAGCTAGATACATAGTCACTTCGAGGATATCACCAGCTGGACACAGAGTCACATCATCTAGTACCAGCTAGATACAGAGTCGCTATGAGGGTACCACCAGCTAGAAACAGTCATACCTTGGTTGATATCACCACTATGCTAAATCACTTTGCAGTGCAATAACTTCGTTGTTTCTCATCTGAAAAATCTCCGCTGATGAAATGAAAGATTCCAGTTAGTTATGACTTTCTCTTCCTGAAGTCATACCGGTTTGGCATGCTATTCATCTAGTTCATCTGGGCTTTCTGAAGCAGGTGGGTCACCTGGAGTATATGGATCGCGTGGAGCATCAAGAAAATCTGGAGGACACAGGCTATCTGGGCCACTGCACCGTTTAAGATTTTACGGTTCCTGCGCAAAAGTTTACTTTGAACCAGCGTGTGAATGTACATGTATGTCGTAAAATGAAATTACAGAGCATAGTTTAAAGTTCTCTTATGAAAAGAAAGCTAAAATGCAAAGAAATCGAGAAAACAAACTTATTTAACGCTTTCTTGTCCCTTTTCAGTGCTACTAAAGTGCATAGTAACATACAGACATTGAAATATAAAAGTAGAACTTTATTTATTTACTTATTGTGAGGCAAAACAAACTTTTTTTTCTTTAAGTGTGCTCTGCAGAGCAACTTAGAGGGAACATTAATCTTGACTCTTTTTGTCAGCAGATGTAGGAAATCTGGAGTTTCAAGATATATCTAGGTCTTTAGAGCATTGCGTCGTCTAGAGCATCTGTATCATAGCTATTTAGGGTTCATGAACTTGGAGAACGGCTGACCTAGTCTCAGGACGCTACCATACATGCTCGGCCTTTGACCTCAGCGCTGTTCGCAGTGTCTGTTGGGGTGATCGTGCAAGTGGCACATTGTCTGTTGGATGATGATGCAAGTGGCACATTGTCTGTTGGATGATGGTGCAAGTGGCACATTGTCTGTTGGGGTGATGGTGCAAGTGGCACATTGTCTGTTGGATGATGGTGCAAGTGGCACATTGTCTGTTGGGGTGATGGTGCAAGTGGCACATTGACTGAACACAGCCAAGACAAGACCAGGAAAAGAGGTTGAAAGTTGACAGCTATTTTAGAGTAGCTAGAACTCTTTAGTCTACTTCAAAACCATCTACCAAGTCGAAAACTGATGCCATCATCATCATCATCATCATCATCATCATCTTTTTTTTCAACAGATTCGGATTGTACCAGTACCTTTTCTTGTTTTCTTTTCTGCTCACGTTACATTTTTCTAAACGTCCCTGACCTCACGGCTTCCAGGTTCTTCCCTGTGTCCGGATTTCATGTTCCTGAGTGACAAGAACTCGACGTGAAGAAGATGAGTATTTACTTTAATAGTTCCGAGTGTCATGGCATAACTGATGTACCTGTCAAGCAAGCCTGTCAGTGCTTTAAGGAAAACAGATTTAAAAAGTTTAAGAAGAACGTGTTTTCGAGGCCACGCCCGACTTCTTCAAGGCCACCTAAGGCGGTATTTAATGCCACTTTAGTCGGAACCAGAGACGAAAAAGAAGCCCCACAAGAGTTGCCCTCGAGGGTGTGCACAACATAAAAAGTGTTGCTGGTTAATTCATGTCAAATCCCGGGATATTTTTCTATCGATGTCTTGGCGAAGATGAGACGTGGTTCCCTCCACTGACTTATCTAGATCTTCATTATTTTCTATTTTCGTCCCCCGTGGCCAAATTATGACATGCCAGTTAATACCCTTTCTCTAATCTTTCGTAAATTTTATCCAGGAAAAGGTGAGCGGGGGGGGGGGGGAATTATTGCTTCAATAAATATTTGTCGATGTTTGCAATATACTTCTGTGACCTGGGTCATGGCCTATGACCCCGTACTCTCACGCAAGACAGTTTATGTTGGTAAATATGTTGTGCAGACCTAGACCGTCTCGCAACCGATTTCTTTACATTTACGTCATGTTTGAGCTGATGAATAGAAATGTCTAGATAGTTCTGTCTGCTGGGTTGTTTTTTTTTCTTGTGTCCTGGCTTTGTTTCGGATTTGTTTTTCATTGTTTCCACCCCAAGACAGTTTTGAGCTTTTCAAGAAGGCCAAGTTTTGGGATTTCTTGTCTGCTATGTTTGACTGACATCTCACTACCAAAAATAGCACTAAGATGGACACCGCAGGGGAACAGAAGTAAGGGTAGACCAAAAGAGACATGGAGAAGAATAACAGAGAGGATGCTGAGCAATAGAAGGCTCACCTGGGCAAGAGCGGAAAAAAAGCAAAGGACAGGCATTTGTGGAAAACCCTTGTGGGTGCCCCATGTGCCCTGAGCACTTAAGGTTCATTGAGAGAGAGAGAGAGAGAGAGAGAGAGAGAGAGGGAGAGAGAGAGGTTTGCTTTTCTCTACGCATACTCCGACCAACCCATCACATCTACTCGAGAACGTATTGATTATACTTGTTGATCACCACACAGTCTCTGAATGGTGTCTTTGCCCTTTTAGTCTTCCGAACAACCAGGTAGAAGTTAGGACGAAGCTCACAGGGAAATAGAAGTTTGCAGATCTGGAAGAGATGACAGTAGCTTAACGACTCTGTGTGCCCCCAAGAAACAGGAAAGCTATAACAATCCATCTCTGGGTTGTTTTACTCATCCCACTAGAAACAGAAGCAAAAGCGCAGTTCAGATGATGTCCAGAAATAAATGACCTAGTCTAGGTATAAATACTATTCGACTGGTAACAGTCTCCAGCCTGTAAAGAATAAAGGACTGAATCTAGCTACGAGGGGCGTTCAGAAAGTGATGCACCACATCGTTTTTCTCAGGAGTTGTTTATTCAAAAAGTATGAAATTAATACACAATATACATGGATATGTCATGTAAACATCGGTATTATTCAACATAATCCCCATCAGCTTGTACGGCTTTAAGCCAGCGCGAAACAAATGCATGTATTCCTAGCTCGTACCAGATTTTATCTTGATTATGCAGCCAATTCTTCGATGCATGAATCACTCCTTTATCTTCTTCAAATCTTACCCCTCTGAGAGTATCTTTAAGTGGACCAAACAGATGGAAATCAGAGGGTGCCAAATTGGGACTATAGTTGGATTGGGTAGTACAGTCCAACTCAATCTGATGATTGCTTCCCGTGTTGCCAGACTTGTGTGAGGGCGCACGTTGTCGTGAAGGAGAAGCAGGTATGCTGGATTCTTCTGTGGCCGAACTCTGCGAAAACCTTGATTGAGATATTTTCCTGTGAGACCTGGACACTTAACAAAACAGCTGAGAAACACATAGATGCCTTTGAATGTAAATGCTACAGAAGAGTTCTCCAAATATCGTGGACACAAAAATCAACAAATATATCTATACTACAAGAGCTTAATATTGAAGAAGGCTGGCTAGTAAAGAGGATTAAACAGAGAAAACTGAAATATTTTGGACACATTAAACGGCATGATAATTTAGAGAAGACCGTCTTGGAAGGATACATAATGGGAAAAAGAAAAAGAGGAAGACCAAAACGAAGATGGCTGCAAGACATCGTTGACGATCTGCAAATGGATGCATCAGCAGCAGGCCATCTTGCTCACAACCGAGAGGCCTACAGGAGAGCTGTTTGGGAGGCAAAGTTCCGCCAGGGACATGCAAATGAATGACTGAGCTGTGGCAAGACGTACACAGCGCGGCCGATCATGGAACTTCTTATCTCAACTTATCGATTCTTTGATTCTCTGAACCGAGCGACTGGTTGTACTCCTGCTAACTGCAAAACTTCCAATCACATTACACAGACGCTTGTTCACAGCAGTTTCCTTCTCTGCAACGAGAAATGCTATCACAATTCGCTGCTTATACCGCAAGTTGCTAACATGGTCCATTTAAACGGTTAGAGCAGCCATATTATTTGGTCGGTTGCGATGCAATTTGGTTCACACAATCGGCACATGCCATATTTAAAGTGTGTAAAATTTCATTCTTCTATCTTCATTATTAACTGAGAAAAACGATGTGGTGCATTACTTCTCACCCCCCCCTCCTCTATAAATACTACTCGATCAGTCCGATGATGTCCAGACAGTAAATGACTGAGTATAGGTATAAATAATATTGATCGGTGATAGTCTCCAGACTGTAAAGAACAGACGACTGAATCTTGCTATAAATACTACTCGATCAGTCCGGTGATGTCCAATCAGTAGACAAGAGACGACTGAATCTAGGCATACACAAACTAACCATAAAAAGTCCGGCTACAATCAGAACAGAACAACTACAACACCTGTGCGTTGTAAGCCCACAAAATTCAAAATTCTGCTGGATAGAGATTCAAAGAAGAGGAAACGTTTATACCTGGATTAATAAATCGTTTGGCTTATTAATCTCAGCTCTCTTAATCTTTCTGATATCACTTTATTTTCGCGAATTTGAACTCCACGTAACATAACAAGAAAGCGTAGATCTCATTCTTGACCAAAACCATTTTCAACATATGGCTACCTTCATCTATGAATATATTTGGACCAAAATTAGATTTACTTTCTTGCTGCACTGCACTCCCCTGACAGTTTCTACTTTCTCAGTAGATTTAGCCAAAGCAATGTCTTTGTAATGTTTATGCCCTTTAATAATTTCTCTTTGCATCTTAACGTATGCTGCTGCCTCTTCTCAGAGACCTATTTTCGTCTTTTATTATCGTTCTCTGAACTCTTATATCGAGATTAGTATACAATCAGGGCCTACGTGAATGTCGTAAAGTATTAGTAGCTTAGAGACAAGAAAAGGGGAGAGAACGAATATTTAAAAAGGTGACACATTTTTTAAAACTTAAAATGACGTCCTTTCAAACCATTCATTTAAACCAAATAAATTTTATTATTTCTGCTTTCTTCCTTCCTCTACAAACAAGTGCAGAACTTCTCATCTCAAACTGACAGATTTCTTTTGGAAAAGTTTGCACGAGTGCTAAAATAACAAGATGTTTGCGAAAAGAAATTTATTACTGAACAGAATGGGAAATAGAATCATTCATTCATTCATTCATTCATATGCATGTCCCTTTCGGAACTTTGTCTCCCCAACCTCCTGTAGGCCTCTCGGTTGTGAGCAAGATGGCCTGCCGCTGATGCATCCATTTGCAGATCATCAACGATGTCCTGCAGCCATCTTCGCCTTGGTCTTCCTCTCTTTCTTTTTCCCCATTATATACCCTTCCAAGACGGTCTTCACTAGATTATCATGACGTTTAATATGTCCAAAATATTTCAGTTTTCTCTGTTTAATCCTCTTTACTAGCCAGCCTTCAAGTATTTAAAAACAATATTTGAATATGAAACATGGGCGGGGCTTTGTGTCTGCTGGAAAAGGATGGGGAAAGGGGTAGAATTTTCTCTGACAGAAAATAGCACATGGAACATGTACAGGGTGGCATGCTATTGATGAACATTGGCATGTGAGATTAAAAAAAAATGATTGGTGATCGAATTCGTCTGCTACAACATGGAAAAGAAAAAACAACATGTTACTGCCAGTCTCTGTCGAACCCACTTACCTCTTGGGTGACTCAAGAGAGTAAAAGGCCACAGGAGTAAACACCGAAAGAAAAATTCCAAACGAGGGACTGTAAGATAGTTGCTGGAGGGGTTCGAAAGTTTTAGCTGCTGGAGGGGCTCGAAAGTTTTAGCTGCTGGAGGGGTTCGAAAGTTTTAGCTGCTGGAGGGGTTCGAAAGTTTTAGCTGGTGGAGAGGTTCGAACGTTTTAGCTGTTGGAGGGGTTCGAAAGTTTTAGCTGTTGGAGGGGTTCGAAAATTTTAGCTGCTGGAGGGGTTCGAAAGTTTTAGCTGTTGGAGGGGTTCGAAAGTTTTAGCTGTTGGAGGGGTTCGAAATTTTTAGCTGTTGGAGGGGTTCGCAAGTCTTAGCTGTTGGAGGAGTTGGTAAGCCTTTGCTGAATGAGGGGTTCGTAGGTCTTAGCTGTATGAGGGGTTTGTAAGTTTTAGCTGCTGGAGGGGTTCGTAAGTCTAACCACTTGTTGAGACTCACTGCAGATCTGCTAGATCTCCACCCCCCATGGAACTCCTCCTGGCTTTGACTGACAGAACCAAGTGGAAGAAAAAATACAGCATCAACAGGGGGAACTTTCTTCGCATAGTTCTGCCAGACCATGCAGGATATATACTCAGTCAGTCAATAAGTCAATCAGTCAGTTAGTCAGTCAATCAGTCAATCAGTCAGGCAGTCAGTCAGTCAATCATTTGCATGTCCCTTGCGGAACGTTGCGTCAAAAACAGCTCTCCTGTAGGCCTCTCTGTTGTAAGATGGAGGTGTCAAATTCGTCCAAAGCCTTACCGCCTTCTAGCATGGCAAGTGACATTATTATTGTTATTATTGTTGTTATTATTATTATTATTATTAGTAATATTAATAATAGTAGTAGTAGTAATAGTAGTAGTAGTAGTAGTAAAGATTTCAATTCCTGCCAAGACGCAAAAGTCCACCTATGGAACAAATACTTTCAAATAACAAACACGAAGGAGGATAGAATGAGTAAAGGCGACATAGCCCTTTCATATTTGTAACCCATAATCCCTTCTACAGATCGATGCACTTCTTGTATCAATCCACCAGCCTCTTCACTCCTTGGAAGACGAAGCTTTCTTTGGCTGCTTCATAATCTAGATCGGAACCGCTTCCTTAATCTCTATCTTCAGAAGAGAACCGCTTCCTTAATCTCTATCTTCAGAAGAGAACCGCTTCCTTAATCTCTATCTTCAGAAGAGAACCGCTTCCTTAATCTCTGTCTTCAGAAGAGAACCGCTTCCTTAATCTCTATCTTCAGAAGAGAACCGCTTCCTTAATCTCTATCTTCAAAGGTGAATCAATCAAGTGCCGTGCCGTGTGGCGTAGGCGATCATTTCTCTCCACAATTCCCTGTCTTTGGAATTGATTATGAGATCCGCCGGTGACTTTCTTCTTAGCCAGTAACTTCTCTCTCTGTCTTCCTCTGTCTCTTCTTCTCTCAATTTTTCCACTTGCCACAATGTGTTCCAATTTTCCTCTTCTCATAAAATGTCCTACAAATCTCGCTTGTCTGCCCTTGATCTTTACTGTAATTTCCCTTTTAATTCCAGCCTCTCTTAAGACTTCTTCGTTGGTTTTCTTGGCTGTCCATGTTATATTCAACATCCTTCTCGTGAACCACATTTCCATGGCCTCTGTTTCTCGCTGTACTCTCTTATTCATAGACCATGCTTCACATCCATAAAACAAAATTGGCTCCATGTAACATTTAAGTGCTAAAAAAAAATGAGAGTCAACTGGCCTACCACGGTGTACCCCAACCCCCACCCCCTCTTCCTCCCAGACAGGCCGAGCTGCAGCTTGTCACTGGTCATGACCTCCGGCCAATGGCAAATAGGAAGAAAAGCCACCTAGCTCCGCAGAAAAATATCAGTTCAAAAGGTCAAGGAAAATGTCCGTCTCTCACGATGCCCCTGCATGATGTACTGCACTTTATCTTGAGTCACTGGACCAGTATGTTAAACGTGTTTGATTGTTCTGATTGCTGCCCGCCAAACCTGCTCTGGATTTGACGATGAGCTCTCTTTTTTAGGTCCAGTTCTGAATGTGTGGAATGACTAACACTCTCCTGAAAGTAAATGCCACTTCTCGGTGTCACATACCCTCCTTGGTAAGGTATTGCTCATTACCTGGACCAAATGGAGCAGGGCACGTTTAGAGAGTCACCAACGGGTTTTTTTTTTAATGAGGTGATTAGAAGAGTGTTCCTCAACTTGTCTTCTAATGAGGATCCTGACTGAAACAATGTGCCATACCCTATCAAATCTGGAGTGTTCCTCAAAGTTTCTTCCATTGTGGATCCTGACTGAAACAACGTGTATGCAGGAAACTCTCTACTGCAGAGAGCGGAACAACAACACAACTCCTTCAGATCATCAGAAGAAATATTCCCCCTCCCCCCTCACCAAAAAAAAACCAAAAAACAAACAAACAGAAAACAAATGTTTCGGCCTTACTGTTTATTTGATAAATTTGATGAAATATTCTCACTCTGAGAATAAACTAAATGTTTACGAAGAATTAGAAAAATATTTTGGCCAAACACCATAAGAAATAACATCTTGTTGGCAGAAATGCAGATGAAGCCACTGACAACAATTATTGAGGAAAGACGCTGGCGATGGTTGGGACATGTGCTCCGAATGACTGACAACTCACTAAAAAAAATAGCACTAAGATGGACACCACAGGGGAACAGAAGTAAGGGTAGACCAAAAGAGACATGGAGAAGAACAACAGAAAGGATGTTGAGCAATAGAGGGCTCACCTGGGCAAGAGCAGAAAAAAAGGCAAAGGATAGGCATTTGTGGAAAACCCTTGCGGAAGCCCCATGTGCCCTGGGCACTTAAGGTTCAGAGAGAGAGAGAGAGAGAGGAGAGAGAGAGAGATTCTCACTCTGTGCGATGCTTTTCTAAAGTATTCGCATTTAATGTGAGAAGAAAAGTAAGAGCAATGTACATTTAAACTAGAAAGAACCCCCTACAGTAAATTCAAGTTCGCTTACGCTACAGGTCACTCACTCACTCACTCACTCACTCACTCACTCACTCACTCACTCACTCACTCACTCACTCACACACACACACAGACAGACAGACAGACAGACAGACAGACAGACAGACAGACAGACAGAGTGGAAACTAGTACTTCAATATCTGTGATACTTATAAGTTGTTTATTCATCAATACTTACTCGCGGTACAATGAACCCCTGGCCTAGAGCTGCACAATCATCTACACACTATTGGCCCCTATTTTTACCACAATAACGCTACCCTCTTGTCCTCAAAGTCTTGTTCTGTGTTCCTCCCCATGTTTCAGTGGCCGCATGCCCTTATACAGGTCTCGCTCTCTCCATTTGGTGTCTCCCTAATTTGTTCTTTCCCTCATTTTGTATAACATATTCATAATATAGTTACAATAGTTCATATTTAGTATTATTGCTCACATGTTTGTAACACTAACAGTACTAATGTTGACTGACTGAATTAGAATTCAGTTTGAAAGACGAAGAGCGGAATGCCAGGCGAGCCCAACTCTTCCGTCCTCTGAAAGTGAGACTTGTTTGAGACTTGTTTGAGACTTGTTTGCTCTTTCCCTAGCGGTAAACTGACATCCAGCAGAAGGGGCATGTTGCTGAAGCTCACGTGATAGAAGAACAAAAGCATGAACGCTGCTCAGCTCTTTGTACAAATACTGAAAACATATTTCATATTATTCTCCTAGACTTTAATGAGACTGAAAACATCTTTCATATTATTCTCCTAGACTTTAATGAGACTGAAAACATCTTTCATATTATTCTCCTAGACTTTAATGAGACTGAAAACATCTTTCATATTATTCCCTTAGACCTTAATGAGACTGAAAACATCTTTCATATTATTCTCCTAGACCTTATTGAGACTGAAAACATCTTTCACATTATTCCCTTAGACCTTAGTGAGATTGAAAACATCTTTCATATTATATTCCTAGACCTTCATCATTATCATCACCAGGTGTCGTGCCGATTGGCTTTGGCTATTATGCTTCTCTAGAGTACACGATTCTTCATGTAGGCCATCGGCTCAGTTGGTGATCTCCTCTCAAACCATCTCGTCAGACTATCCAGTATAATTTCTCTCGGTCTTCTCCTGGATCTTCTTCCCTCTATTTTTCCTGTTGTTATAATATTTTCAACGCCCCCTCTTCTCATTGCGTGTCCTATGAAAGTACATTGTCTTTCTCTTAGTTTTTTGACAAGATTTTTTTGTCTCTCCAGCTCTTCTCATACATTCTTCATTAGTTATTTTTTCTGTCCAGGGGATTCACAACAGTCCGCTTGAGTGAACGGCTAATTCAAGTGTGCATGTCGGAGTGCGGTTTCCTTCACATGCACAGTTTTAATTTGTCTTCGCTTTTGCCAGTTACGAGTGTTAGCATTTTGTGTCATTTCGTTATGTTTGGTTGCTTGTTGACGCTATTGTGAAAATTTTCCTATTTGTCACAATTTAAACTATGCATTTTGTGACATGTCATTAAATACATTCATTTTGCAATTACACTAGGTATTTTCTTTCTGAGTTTTTTTTTAAATTGCCCAACTTTCCATCCCTGAGTGGCCCCTTACGAAAGGGACTGATTCTTTTGTGTACATGTCATTTTAATGCCCTCGTTGTGTGAGAGATGTCGGGTTATTAGATTCAGGTGTGCCCTACCATGTAGAAAGACATTTTCATACTTTAAGGGCTTCTGCTAGTGGTAGGTAACCGCCTTTCAGTTGCTAGGATGACTCAATAACGGCAAGCTTCAGGCTAGAACTGTTGATACAGTTTTGTTTTGGCTGATATAATTCCAGTAGAAAGCAGTATTGTTTTGGCTGATATAATTCCAGTAGAAAGCAGTATTGTTTTGGCTGATATAATTCCAGTAGAAAGCAGTATTGTTTTGGCTGATATAACTCCAGTAGAAAGCAGTATTGTTTTGGCTGATGTAACTCCAGTAGAAAGCAGTATTGTTTTGGCTGATGTAACTCCAGTAGAAAGCAGTATTGTTTTGGCTGATATAACTCCAGTAGAAAGCAGTATTGTTTTGGCTGATGTAACTCCAGTAGAAAGCAGTATTGTTTTGGCTGATGTAACTCCAGTAGAAAGCAGTATTGTTTTGGCTGATGTAACTCCAGTAGAAAGCAGTATTGTTTTGGCTGATGTAACTCCAGTAGACGTAGTATTGTTTTGGCTGATGTAACTCCAGTAGACGTAGTATTGTTTTGGCTGATGTAACTCCAGTAGAAAGCAGTATTGTTTTGGCTGATGTAACTCCAGTAGACGTAGTATTGTTTTGGCTGATGTAACTCCAGTAGAAAGCAGTATTGTTTTGGCTGATGTAACTCCAGTAGAAAGCAGTATTGTTTTGGCTGATGTAACTCTAGTAGAAAGCAGTATTGTTTTGGCTGATGTAACTCCAGTAGAAAGCAGTATTGTTTTGGCTGATGTAACTCCAGTAGAAAGCAGTATTGTTTTGGCTGATGTAACTCCAGTAGAAAGCAGTATTGTTTTGGCTGATGTAACTCCACTAGAAAGCAGTATTGGAGTTGCATCAGCCAAAACACCAAAGGACATCCTGATGTTTTTTGTTGAACACTTATGGGCATGTCCTGAATGTAGTGAAGCATCTCCCTCAGACCAGCAACCAGCAACAGAGCTAGGTCATATCCAGTATCCAGTATATCCAGCTGTACTGCAGATTGGGTCTTCGACGTGGATCATCACCTACCGCCCCCTCCCTCCCTCCTTTCCAAGTAAAACGTTAAATTGTATTCTTCTAATAAACCACATTTCTGCTGCTTCCAATGATTTTTGTGCAGACTTGCCTATTGTCCATGATTCACTTCCATATAACAAGATAGGTTCAATGTAGCATTTTAGGACTTGTTTTCTAACATTCATTGATAAAGATGTGTTGGATAATATGTTTCTCGTTCTCTGAAATGCAGTCTTTGCTTGGCCTATTCTGTTCCTAATTTCTGTTCTGCATTTCCCATCTGAAGTTATTACTGCTCCAAGGTATTTACATTTTTGCACCTGCTTTAAAATAGTTCCGTTTAATATTATACAGCATGTTGGTGGATTATGTTTCTTAGATATAACTATAGTCTCTGTCTTTTTTATGTTTAAAGTAAGGCCTTTCTGTTCACTTTCTTTTAGCGACTTTATCCAAGAGATTATGCAGGTCTTGTTGGTTCTCAGCCATCAGTACTGTGTCGTCAGCATACCATTCATTCATTCATTTGCATGTCCCTTGCGGAACTTTGCCTCCCAAACAGCACTCCTGTAGGCCTCTCGGTTGTGAGCAAGATGGCCTGCTGCTGTTGCATCCATTTCCAGATCGTCAACGATGTCTTGCAGCCATCTTCGTCTTGGTCTTCCTCTTTTTCTTTTTCCCATTATGTATCCTTCCAATACGGTCTTCTCTAAATTATCATGACGTTTATCGTCAGCATACCGAGGGTTGTTAATATTGTATCCTCCAATTTTTATGCCTGGTTCTGTGATGATCGCTCTTAGAATATTCTAACTGTACAGAGAGAAAAGGCCTGAAGATAGTACACATCCTTGTCGCACCAGTTGTTTTATACGTTGATATTTTCCAGTTCTATTTTCGACTTGAATAGCTGCTTCTTGCTGCCAGTATAGATGTTTTAGAGACCTTACTGAGACTGAAAACATCTTTCATATTATTCTCCAAGACCTTAGTGAAAATGGAAACATCTTTCATATTATTCCCTTAGAGCTTAGTGAGACTGAAAACATCTTTCGTATTATTCCTTTAGACCTTAGTAAGACTGAAAATATATTTCATATTATTCTCCTAGACCTTAGTGAGACTGAAGAAATCTTTCATATGATTCCCTTAGATCTTAGTGAGACTGAAAAACACTAGGCTGTCTGAAAATAAGTTTAAAAACAAGAAAAAGGTGTAAGTTAGTAACTGACAAAAAAGCTAAAATGACAAAATACGGGGAAAAAACAGTTAATAAATAGCTGCACACGGTTATTATGGAAAAGCTTCATACAGCAGCTGTCTTACTGCTATCTCTGTGTGGTGCTTGCTAACACAGTAATTCCTTTGAAAGTGAAATTGTGATGAAGATCCTGTATCACAGCCATTGTGCTGGATAGGGAGCGGCTTTCTTTTAACCCCCAGAGAGAGCTAACAAACTGCATACTCTGCGAGCTCCACCACCTCAGTAGGACCTCGATCCGCACTCTGTTGATTAGGCACCATTGTGACAACATTCTGTTTACAGGGGCATTGTCTGTAGGCAAGAAAGTCTCTTGAGCAGTACGTCTCGTTATCTTTGGGTATAGCGATGTCTTTCTAACATGTGAGAGATAAGAGAAATGACGACAGCGGTAAAACTGGCTGTAGTAATGAAAGTAGATGGAGGTACTGTACATGTTTAAGTTTTACAACAAAAAAAAAAAAAAAGATAGAAAGAGGGAGAAAAGTGGGCAGAAGCAAGAATGGCAGAAAGTTCGATGAGCATGTATAAATGAAGAACACACAGCAGCTCAATATTTCGACAAATGCCTTTTTGAGGGATCACATGCAAAAACAACAAAAACAGATAAAAACACGAAAAATAGATTTTTAAAAAGTAAGCACTTAATTTTTTTAAAAATTCTCTTTGTAACAATGATGGGCACAAAATGCGCCAGATGGACGCAGGAAAGAAGAAACTGGAAGCAGGCGACTGCTTTTTTTTCTGTGTTTTTAAACACAGCCTTAACTAGGCCCTGTTCAAAAACTGCAGTTTTGCAAAATTATTTAAGTAATAGGAACCGGGTTCACAAAACTCGGGCACAGCCACATATGTCCCCCCCCCCCCCCCCCCCCAAATCCTTGTTCCAGCAACATCTGATTGTTAAGTGTCCCAGCCAGAAGTTTATTACACGACTCTCTATATGGGCACAACCGTCTTTCCACTTACAAAATTCAAACGAAAGCAGATTGACAATTTCTCAGTCAAAATCAAACTGAATATTAACTCTTTCACTACATAGAGCACTGGCAGGGTTGGTAGATCATGCAAATCCGTGCAAATCAATGCTGAGAGGGATTTTAGGCAGTCAGATGAAAAAAAAATATCGTATTCCTAACCCAACCTACATGTTCAAACTACAGAGTAACTAACTTTCTACGAATGTTGCCTCATCAAAATTTATTCTGCCAGAATATAAAAAAAACTAATTCAAGAGTGGAAGAGATAAATGCTGGCTATTGATACGTACACTGATTATTTTTCAGAACTCTGGAGAAATTTCTAAAAAAATAAAAAATAAAAAACGTAATGCTTTATGATAGTTCAGGTAGCTCAAATGCTACGATTTCATCTGTTGTACATATCATGTACAACATTTATTTCAAAAAACCCACAGAAGCTTTCACACAGTAAAGTGATTGAGTAGAGTGTTGTATGGCAAACTTTGTTACCGTTTTACGAAGGCTAACCATACAACTCTGTGTTCTATGGCTTTACAATGGGGGAAAACACACACATACACATACAAATATCATGATTCAAAGTCTTAACATCCGAAGACTGGTAATTCTTCATGTCACCAAAGCATATTAGTTCACACTGTACACGCGACTGCCAGTGTATTAACAAGATCTAGGATCTTCACGTCTACAACGTGTGTGACTTCCAAGCAGAAACGGACATGGTGCAGATATAAACAAAGAGTTCTTTATGAGCAGCTTACAAAACGTCCAGGTTAAAAAAAAAGCACTGAATATAAATCAGGCGAAGTGAAATACTCCTGAAACTGCAATGTTTTAATACATTCAAGATTAACTATTAATCACAGAAATCACTCTAAGTAAGATTATTATTATTACTATATTTCTATTATTATCATCACTTCTATCACTATTATTATTATTACTGACATTTATTAATATTATTGTTGTCTAATTTTGTACACAGCAGATCTACAAATGTATCTGCTACTCAGATAAAAACCTCGTACTAATCTCACATAAATCTTGTGAACATTAAATATTTTTACCTAAGAGGAGCTGCATCAGACTTCCAAAGATCTTTTTTTTCTACCTTGAGGGCAAACAATGTTCTTATATCTCATGTCTAGTGATAATTTTCTTCCGGCAATAAAGTCAAGAGCTCATAGTGAAGAATCACCCTGTTAATTGGTTAAATGACAAGCAAGGATGATGACTGGTTAAGTGACAAACAAGGATGCTGATTGTTTAAGTGACAAAAAGATGCAGATTGGTCAAGTGACAAACAAGGCATTTATGTCAGTAAATCGTTTTGTTTCTCTATTTGGGGTTTATTTTACTTGAGCTTTGAGCAAATTATTCATCTCTTCTGTGTGAACGTGTCATGTTTTGTTCTCACTGCTTTAGTCCATCTGAACTGAGACTAAATGTACGCGCCTGGGTACACAGTGTAGAAGAAATTATAGTCAGTCAGTCATTTGCATGTCTCTTACGGAACTTTGCCTCCCTAACAGTTCTCCTGTAGGCCTCTCTGTTGTAAGCAAGACGCCCTGCTGCTGATGCAAAAAAATTTGCAGATTATCAACGATGTCCTGCAGCCATCTTCGCCTTGGTCTTCCTTTTTCTTTTTCCCATTACGTATCTTTTCTAGACGATCTTCTCTAGATTATCATGACGTTTAATGTGTCCAAAATATTTCAGTTTTCTCTCTTTAATCCTCTTTACCAGCATGTCTTTTTCAATATTAATTTCTTGTAGTATGGATACATTTGTTCTTTTTTGTGTCCATGATATTTGAAGATCTCTTCTATAGCATTTACATTCAAAAGCATTTATGTGTTTCTCGGCTGTTTTGTTAATTGTCCAGGTCTCACAAGCATATGTTGCGATGGGAAAGATGCATGACCTTAAAAATCTTATTTTTGTAGTTATGTCTGTTCTTTTCCACAGTTTCTTTAGTTGTTTTCCTTTTTTTGAAGAGCGATATATGTCCTCCTTTTAATTTCCCTCATTATATCTCCATTATTAGTTAGTAATGATCCAAGATATTCAAAACTCTCCACCTCTTTCAATTTTTCCTCATTGATACATATTTCAGCTGCCTTATTTGTTTTGTCAGCCATCATTAGTTTAGTTTTCTTCGCATTAAGATAGAGGTTCTGCTCTTCGCTGTTCTTACGGACTGACATAATTAGTTTTTCCATTTTTTTGTGTGTGTTGTGGATAGTACTACTGTGCTATCAGCATATCTAATCTTTGGTATTTCATAACCTCCAATATTGTTATGGCATCGTAATATTCTTTGTCTACATCTTCTCTAACATTCCTCAATACATTTTCAGTATGGAAGTTAAATAAGTAAGGTGACAATATGCACCCCTGACGGACCCCTTGTTTTATGTCAAACCAAGTTGTTGTTTCACCATTTATTCTTATTGCTGCTTGTTGGTCTAGATACAGCAGTGATATTAATTGTATCACATGTGTTGGAAATCCCATTTTATCCATTATTTCCCAAAGTTTCTGGTGCTGTACACAGTCAAATGCTTTTGAATAAATATAGATTATAGAATTTATAGTAGCAGAAGATAAATTTGAGCATTAGAAATTCTAATTTCGCTTCTCGTCAGCCTCTTAACTGGTAGATGAGTTTAATCCTGACCTATTTTTTGTCTATAACTCTTCAGTGCTGCAGGGAAACAAAATTACAGCCAATAGACAGCTCACAATGTTGGTTATCCTCATTCATAAGTAACTAACACCATCATTATTTCCACATTTTATTATAGCCACATTTGATAAAGTATATTATGTAGTTTTTTTTCTTGAATATATGCCTGTATATATAACTTTAATGAACAAAGGCAAAAGATTTCCTATAGCAGAACAATATTCTTTGAAGATATTTCCTCTCTCAGTTTTCATGTTTCTGTGTAGTAGCAGAGCTCGATGTGGACGTTGTCTATGTTACCATCAGGGTGATACGAGTTCTCGTAGGCGTCTTGGTGGGAGTTGTCTGTGTCAAAGGTCATGTCCCCAGGCATGGTCCTCATACCGACGACCTCTTGACAGGTCCCGTTGTATCTGTACAAGTAGAACGGCTTGGCCTTGGGAAGGTAGACAGGATCCGTGGGGTCTCCGTCTGCCCTACAGCAGTAATAGATACTAGTAGAATTACTCACGTAGGAACCATCAGGCAGCGCCCCAGAAAACGAGGCTGCAGACAGCGTGACCTCATCCTGCCAGGTGATGTAGCCGGAATGGAATCTGCTAGGGCAAATGCCGCCTACACGGTTAATGCAGTAGGCTCCCCTTGGCCAGTCGGAGCCAGGAGAGCGGATATTCGATACGCAAAAATGCTGATACATAAAGTTATTGGTATCGACTCTCTCCAATGTTGGCGGCTTCAGGTGCGAAGATGCAGAAACTTGGTCATAGTTTCTGTCGGTGGATTCTGTGTGAAATTTTCGATACCCGTCGACCCACTGAGCTCCAATGCTGTTAGGGCAACCAGAATCCGGCGTGAGAAGACCGTAAGACCCCTCGGGCCAGTACTGAAGAACTCCCGTGTCGATTAAACGATTTACATTCGCCCTTAGGCCAGCTATCCAGGCCAGAAGCGCCTTTTCTGCGGCTTCGTTGGAGTTGTAACTAACGTTCTGGACAGCCGCCATTTTCTCATAGATGATTGCTTCTGCGTCTGCTATCAGGCTGTCACAGAAAGACTTCTGATCTTCGATCCTTTGCTCAAAATCCGCATTCTGCTTGTTTACAATGTCAAGGATATCGTGAATGGTCAGGTTACTCTCCGTGAGATAAAACACCGGAGTTTTTTCCAAAACGGGCTCATCGTTCACCTTGAACCCAATGACGTCACAGCGGTAGCCACCCAGTATCTTGGACTCCACACTGGCCCATGAAATGGCTAAATACGAGGAGGACAAATTACCAATGAGTCCAGTCACGTTGGCAGACTGATCTAAAGCCGTGTTGTGAGCTTCACTTTCTAGCTCTCTTACTTCCGCGATTATCTGGTAGTTCTCTGGTCTTGTTTCCTTCAAAATTCGTATCCTCGAGATGGTGCTGATGCTTGTGCTTTGTGGTGATCCTCTAAAGCGGCAGTCTAGAGCGACCTTGTCTGTGATACCGACCTCCACTCTGGCTGGGGTAATGGTGAGGTGGAATTCAGCATCAGAAAGTTTCGCCAGAGAAATCGCTACGAGCAGAATTTGAACCAAGGGCGCCATGTTTACTATGTGAGGAGTTAACTCTGCGAATAATAAATTATAACATTGTTGAGTCTTCCTTGTTAACTATGAGCCACGTAGGTACTTAAAAAAAACAAACACAATAACTACTTCTCTACATCTTGATACCTTTTCTTTCAGATTAAGATTTTAAACAACCAAGTGAATTAATATGATCATCGCGCAATTTAAGGTAAGACATGGCGAATGTGTTTATAACAAAACGTTTTGTGTGAGATTTGGAATTTTTTATACTGTCGTATAAGAGTCAATTAGATTTTTAAATATATGGATTTTTTTTCCAACACGACATATGGCTGTGATACCTTGACACTTAACGAAACAGCTGAGAAACACATAGGTGCCTTTGAATATAAATGTTATAGAAGAGTCCTTCAAATATTATGGGCACAAGGAAGAACAAATATATCCATACTACAAGAATTTAATATCGAAGAAGGATGGTTAATAAAGAAGATTAAACAGAGAGAACGAAGTATTTCGGACATATTAAATGTCATGAGAATTTAGAGAAGACAGTCTCGGCAGAATGTCTTACCAGAGTCCGTGGTTCGAATCCCAGGTAATTCTCTTGTGATTTTTCTTTCTCTCATGTCTCAATAAAGTGCTTTGTCTACGATTTTTTCGATGTCTAATCCTACAAAACTGTGTTCTCTTACTTTACTGTAAAAAAGTCTCGTTTCCTATTTATTGAAATTAGGTGAAACATGATATAAACCTCTCTATTTTCTAACTTATTATTATAAAAAAAACCAAGTGGGAGAAAGTAATCGATTCGAATGACTGTTTTACTACAGTCAAAAATAGAGTAATGTCATTTTTGCCCTAAGATACGAAAAATAAAGTGGGGGGGGGGGGTGGGGGGAGTTAAATTAGAATGTAATGACATATTTTTAATGGTTTCTTTTTTTCTGACTGGAAAACTTTACACTCAAAACTTTGATACGCTTTACCAAACTTCTCATTTTCCATTCCTATATTATTCTCGTCTTGAAAGTGGATTCATTCATTCATTCATTAGCATATCCCTTGTGGAACTTTGCCTCTCTAACAGCACTCCTGTAGTCCTCTCGGTTGTAAGCAAGATGGCCTGCTGCTGATGCATCCATTTGCAGATCATCAACGATGTCTTGCTGGTCTTCCTCTCTTTTTCTCACTATGTGTCCTTCTTAGACTGTCGTCTCTAAATTCTCATGAGGTTTAATTTATCCGAAATGCTTTGGTGAAAATGAACTACCGTTGGAATATTCCTCTTAAATGAAACGACAAAAGATAGAAAACACAGACAAAAAAAAAAAAAAACACAACACATTAATCGTGTGAAAACGAAACAAATCAGGGAGGGGAATGAGCAAGAGCCGAGACTGCAACTTCAGAGGGTGAAGTAGCAGGTGAACAGTTTTGTTCGGCCTTGACCTACACATCCCTTAATTGGTCCCCTGGTGACGGACGTTAAAATATATTAAGCTCGACTGAGTGAATCTAACTAATAAATCAGCGTAATCCTTCAGGTTATGGGCAGGGGCTTGTCAATGCTTCTCACCAACCTCTCCCACTCTCTCTACTCAAGGAAAGTCAAGGGCAGACAGTATGTGAGAAAAGATACACGCCTCTTCGACTCCTGGGCGTGATAATTTGAGACAGACAACAAACATTAAAGGGGGTTCTGGTAATAGCTATACTCCTTGTGTTTGGCAAAGTGCGGAGTATGACATTATAACTGCCCTCGTGGACACGACAGCCTGGGAAGGGCAGAAATGATACGCTGATGTTGATGGACAGCCATAGTGCGTTTCGATATTATAAGTCCCAGAACTACTCCGGGAAAATGTTTTCTTACTTTGAAGAGCACGCCGCCAGCGGTAACAGTTTCCGTGGAGCGGAAACATAACGGGAAACATCAATACTTTATGTGTGGACTATTGAGCTCAGCCCTGACAATAAATGAGGAAGTAATACATGAGCTCAGTCCTGACAATAAATGAGGAAGTAATACATGAGCTCAGTCCTGACAATAAATGAGGAAGTAATACATGAGCTCAGTCCTGACAATAAATGAGGAAGTAATACATGAGCTGGACACTTAACAAAACAGCTGAGAAGCACATAAATGCCTTTGAATGTAAATGCTATAGAAGAGTTCTCCAAATATCGTGGACACAAAAAAGAACAAATATATCTATACTACAAGAGCTTAATTTTAAAGAAGGATGGCTAGTAAAGAGGATTAAACAGAGAAAACTTAAATATTTTGGCCACATTAAACGTCATGATAATTTAGAGAAGACCGTATTGGAAGGATACATAATGGGAAAAAGAAAAAGAGGAAGACCGAAACGAAGATGGCTGCAAGACATCGTTGATGATCTGGAAATGGATGCAGCAGCAGCAGGCCATCTTGCTCACAACCGAGAGGCCTACAGGAGTGCTGTTTGGGAGGCAAAGTTCCGCAAGGGACATGCAAAGGAATGAATGAATGAATGAATACATGAGCTCAGCCCTGATAATAAATGAAGAAGTAATATATGAGCTCAGCCCTGATAATAAATGAAGAAGTAATACATGAGTAGAACCCTGACAATAAATGAGGAAGTAATATATGAGCTCAGCCCTGATAATAAATGAGGAAGTAATATATGAGCTCAGCCCTGATAATAAATGAAGAAGTAATAGATGAGCTCAGCCCTGATAATAAATGAGGAAGTAATACATGAGTAGAACCCTGACAATAAATGAGGAAGTAATATATGAGCTCAGCCCTGACAATAAATGAGGAAGTAATACATGAGTAGAACCCTGACAATAAATGAGGAAGTAATATATGAGCTCAGCCCTGACAATAAATGAGGAAGTAATACATGAGTAGAACCCTGACAATAAATGAGGAAGTAATACATGAGCTCAGCCCTGACAATAAATGAGGAAGTAATATATGAGCCCAGCTCTGACAATTACTGAGGAAGTAATATAAGACCAGAGCCCTGACAATAAATGAGGAAGTAATACTTGAGTAGAGCCATGGCAATAAATGAGGAAGTAATACATGACAGCCCTGGCAATAAAAGAGGAAGTGATACATGATCAAAGCCCTAACAATAAATGAGGAAGTATTACATGACCAGAGATCTGACAATAAATGAGGAAGTAATACATGACCAGAAATCTGACAATAAATGAGGAAGTAATACATGACCAGAAATCTGACAATAACTGAAGAAGTAATACATGAGTAGAACCCTGACAATAAATGAGGAAGTAATACATGAGCTCAGCCCTGACAATAAATGAAGAAGTAATACATGAGCTCAGCCCTGACAATAAATGAAGAAGTAATACATGAGCTCAGCCCTGACAATAAATGAAGAAGTAATAGATGAGCTCAGCCCTGACAATAAATGAAGAAGTAATACATGAGCTCAGCCCTGACAATAAATGAAGAAGTAATAGATGAGCTCAGCCCTGACAATAAATGAAGAAGTAATACATGAGCTCAGTCCTGACAATAAATGAAGAAGTAATACATGAGCTCAGTCCTGACAATAAATGAGGAAGTAATACATGAGCTCAGCCCTGACAATAAATGAAGAAGTAATACATGAGCTCAGCCCTGACAATAAATGAAGAAGTAATAGATGACTCAGAGTCCTGACAATAAATGAAGAAGTAATAGATGAGCTCAGTCCTGACAATAAATGAAGAAGTAATAGATGAGCTCAGTCCTGACAATAAATGAAGAAGTAATAGATGAGCTCAGTCCTGACAATAAATGAAGAAGTAATAGATGAGCTCAGTCCTGACAATAAATGAAGAAGTAATAGATGAGCTCAGCCCTGACAATAAATGAAGAAGTAATAGATGAGCTCAGTCTGACAATAAATGAAGAAGTAATAGATGAGCTCAGCCCTGACAATAAATGAAGAAGTAATAGATGAGCTCAGTCCTGACAATAAATGAAGAAGTAATAGATGAGCTCAGTCCTGACAATAAATGAAGAAGTAATAGATGAGCTCAGCCCTGACAATAAATGAAGAAGTAATAGATGAGCTCAGCCCTGACAATAAATGAGGAAGTAGTGTATGAGCTCAGCCCTGACAATAAATGAGGAAGTAATAGATGAGCTCAGCCCTGACAATAAATGAGGAAGTAATACATGAGTAGAGCCCTGGCAATAACTAGGGAAATAACCTTAGTAAGTAGAGGCTTGACAGTAGCGAAGTAGATACTGAAAGTTTTCTCTTTGTTCTGAACAGTAGCGCAGGACTCAACAGAAATCTCGCAGCCACTGAGATTGAACTAGATCTGATACACGTATCTGCTTGCCCCTTTCATTCACTGAAATTTGGTACATCTCGCCTTGCAGACAGATATTATCCGTCTTCGAGGTTTCTTCACCTTAATATTTCTGTATAACACTAGTAGAGGTTTGACAATAACTAAGGAAATAACATTAGTAGGAGCTTGACAATAGCACACCAATAACATTAGTAGAATCTTGAAAAAGCTAAGGAAATAACACACAAAGATAACATGGGGATAACTTAAGAATTGATCAAGAGCACTAACTAAGGAATAACACATGAGTGTAACACCAAGAATAAACAAACGCGAAGCACTGAGTAACATCTCTGATAATAACTAAAAGAAATAACTCATAATTACAACACTGAAAATAATTAAATGTAATGCACCGAGTAGAGCTCTGATAGTAACTAAGGAAATAACACACGGATAGAACGCTGGGAATAACTAAAGCACCAAATAAAAGCACCGACAATAACTAAGGAATAATACACGAGAGGAGCACTGAGAATAACTAAAGCACTAAATAAAAGCACCAACAATAACTAAGGAATAATACATGAGTGAAGCACTGAGAATAACTAAGGACGAAGCTCTAAATAACAGCTCTGACAATAACTACACAAATAACACATGAGTTATACACCCAGGGAATAACTAATTTCAAAATAATTAGCAGAATGCTGGAAGTAAAGTTCTATAGCGTGCCACTTAGTGGTGAATATACTAGTAATTCATAACTTTCATATCTTAAAAAATGTAGTTACTAGCATAAAATGAAATGAAGAAAGATAACTCAAGAAAAAAAAACATGTTGACAACTGATGTTTTCACTGAACAATGTTTGCTAAAACACGCCCAACTAGTTTAATGTGGCACTGATTTTTGTTTCAACATCTGTTTTTATTTTCCCTTTATGTGATATAACAACAATAAAATTTAAAAAAAAACGCCTTCAAATAAAATGTAAATGACAAATGGTTTGTGGTGTAAACAGTTTATTATGAGACAAACTTACGACAGATTAAATGTTACTTAGAAGGGGAGGTTATTCCGGAAATGATTTCTCCAGTGTCTATTAATTACTGGCATATCACCAATGCCTCAGAATTAATATTTAAACAATTCCAGATTGTTAACACGCATGCAGAGGTCATCAAACCTGTTGTTTATATCGTGTACTTCAAGATTCTGGGCCATTCACGCTGATAATTATTTAGCCTTTTACATCACTGGACGCTTAACATTAAAACTTATATATTCGACATTTTTTTTATCTCCCTATATAAGAACTGCTTATTCAAAACATGTTTACAGTACACTTGAATCTTACTTATCTCCCTTAGCGAGCTGCACTCGTACGAAGTATCAAATTAGACCACGATACAAACGCTCATGACATTGTATAAGATAGCAAAGGATCATCATCATCAGGTGCCGTGCCGACTGGCGTTGGCTATTATGCTTCTCCAGAGTACCCGATCTTTCATGCAGGCCATCAACTCAGTTGGTGATCTCCTCTCACACCATCCCGTCAGACTGTCCAGTATCATTTCTCTTGGTCTTCCTCTTGATCTTCTTCCTTCTGTTTTTCCGGTTGTTATAATATTTTCAGTGCCCCTTCTTCTCATTGCATGTCCTATGAAATTACATTGTCTCTCTCTCTTATCTTTTTGACAAAATTTTTTGTCTCTCCAGCTCTTCTCATACATTCTTAAATTAGTTATTTTTGCAAAGGATAGGTAGATTATTTTTTTAGTTGCTTGAGCGTGGCCTTTATTTTTTTTAAAAACTGTACTCCTCCTGAATGTTAGAACGAATTTCACCAAAGAGACACAGTTTAGTTCTAACGTTTTGTAAGGCGTGTTTTGATCTGGTATTAAGACACGGAAGGAATGTACAACTTTGGTTTTCAGTATGGGGTCCACGGTAGAATTTTCAGGGGGCCCAAAGACAAAGAAATGAATTGGCTCTAGTAAAAAAAAATAGCAACATCTGGGTTCTATCTGTTGCTTTATTTTTTACTGAGGGACCCACAGCTGTCCTCAAGCCGGACAGGGGGTCCACAGCTGTCATCAAACTGGACAAGGGGTCCACAGCTGACCTCAAGCTGGACAGGGGGTCCACAGCTGTCTTCAAACTGGACAGGGGGTCCACAGTTGACCTCACGCTGGACAGGGGGTCCACGTCTGTTCTTAGGCTGGACATGTGGTCCACGGCTGTCCGCAGGCTGGGTTTGTGGTCCACGGCTGTTCTAGGGCTGGAAATGTGGTCCATGGCCTTTCCCTGGCCGGACATGTGATTCGTGGCTGTTCCTGGCTGGCCATGTGGTCTACGGCTGTTCTCAGGCTAGACATGTGGTCCATGGCTGTTCTCAGGCTGGACATGTGGTCCATGGCTGTTCTCAGGCTAGACATGTGGTCCATGGCTGTTCTCAGGCTGGACACGGGGTCCACGGCTGTTCTCAGGCTGAATACGGGGTCTGTGGCTGTTCTCAGGCTGAATACGGGGTCTGTGGCTGTTCTCAGGCTGAATACGGGGTCTGTGGCTGTTCTCAGGTTGAATACGGGGTCTGTGGCTGTTCTCAGGCTGAATACGGGGTCTGTGGCTGTTCTCAGGCTGAATACGGGGTCTGTGGCTGTTCTCAGGCTGAATACGGGGTCTGTGGCTGTTCTCAGGCTGAATACGGGGTCTGTGGCTGTTCTCAGGCTGAATACGGGGTCCACGGCTGTTCTCAGGCTGAATACGGGGTCTGTGGCTGTTCTCAGGCTGAATACGGGGTCCACGGCTGTTCTCAGGCTGAATACGGGGTCTGTAGCTGTTCTCAGGCTGAATACGGGGTCTGTGGCTGTTCTCAGGCTGGACACGGGGTCCATTACTATTCTCGGGATGGACACGGGGTCCATGGGTGTTTCAGGGTGGACACGGGGTCCATATCTGTTCTCAAACTGGACACGGGATTCATAGCTGTTCTCAGTGTGGACAGGGAGTCCACGACCACACAAAATTTAAGGACCACTGCGGTACAAGACGTTACAGGGGACATGTTAAACCTTGAATACACAAAGTACTTCGTACAGTTCTAGATATGACTAAGATAAATAAAAACCACTTTATTGCTGTAGACTTCAAGCATTCCTAGGCCAGTTATAGGTACACATTTGTCACAAATAAGAAACAACGAGACCTGTACACATCAAAGTGACAGAACAGATATTTGTGT